>VZTX01016611.1:0-30570 GCA_013400915.1 Pardalotus punctatus
CGCTCCTGCCCCGGGCGGGGGGCGCCGCTGGGGAAGGGGCGCGCGGAGCGGAGCGGGGCCGCGGCCGGGAGGAGGTGTCGGGATCGGGATGGGGATGGGGATCGGGATCGGGATGGGGATGGGGATCGGGATCGGGATCGTGCCCCGCTCCCCGCTCCGCTCCCGGCCGTGCTGAGGGGCCCTCGGGGCCTGCTCGGAGGGGCGAGGGGAGGGAGGAAGGAAGGGCGGTGGTGGAACCACGAGGTTTGGGGCGGTTGCGGGCGGGTGCGAGTTGTAGAATAATGGGATTGTTTTGGTTGGGAGGGACCTTGCAGCCCGTCTCGTTCATCTCTTAGAGCCCATCCCATTCCTGCCGTGGGCAGGGACACCTGCCGCTAAACCAGGTTGTTTCAAGCCCCGTCCAGCCTGGCCTTGGAGCTGATTTTAAACCCCGCTTTATGTCCCTTAGACTCGCTTTCCTTTTTTCTTAAGAAGGGACAATGAGCTCTGTGAGTGGGGCTGCCTTGTTTGTTTTTCATGCGGCAGACTGAATGGGTGTACAGTGAGTTAAGTCGTGTATTTACCTACCAAAAAAAAAGGCAAACAGACAAATACTCGGACCTGGAAGGAAGTGCATTGTCTGGGTAGAATGACTAAAGAATGACTGTTGGGAAAACAATAAGTAACGTGCCCTATACACATGTAGAGCTTGGCATTGCATGCAGTTAAAATCTAAATTAAAAATTTGGAAACGAGTTAAATATATCCGTAAAAGCTCGTGAATGACGCTGGCTGTGCTGTTACACCTTGGTGTGTTTCTCTTCTCGTTGCTAAGGCTGTGTGTTGTTTTTTCCCTCCCCTCTCAGACGGGTGCCCCACTCCAGAGCGGCTGCAGTACGCGGAGCTCAGCGAGAGCTCCCGGGAAATGCAGAGTTTTCCTGTTGGGAGCCAGGTCTCCTTCACCTGCCGGCCGGGATACATGAGAATCCCAGGGGAATCACTGACCTGGACATGCGGTGCTGACTTGCAGTGGTCACGCACAGGCGTGTTCTGTAAAGGTAATTTTCTGTACCCCTTTGCTTTTTCCCACTGATATTTTGCAGTTTCTCTTGGTATTTTAAATGAAGCTTGAAAAACAGTGGTGGTGGTGGTAAGAGCAATAAATACCAAAGACTTTGTATGTAGCTACAAAAATGTAGATTTTTTTTCTTTTTTTTTCCCATTCCCCCAGAGAGAAGTTGTAAACACCCAGGAGACTTGGAGGATGGTTATATTAGTGGGACAGATCTTACATTTGGTTCAGAATTGACATTTTCTTGTAATGAAGGGTAAGTATTTTGGTGAAGTTAATGAATCCTTTTTCTTTTTTTTTTTCCTGTTTACACCAGATTTGAGCCAAACCTGAGTTTTCTATTCTAGTTCTGACCTGAAATCTGAATTCTACCTGTTGTAAAAGAAATTGCAGCTAAATTTAATTTGATTCCCTGGTTTAATTCCTCTTTGCATCAACCCTAAGCTTTTTTGTGAGATTCTGCATAACTAGACTGTTACATCTAGTGACATCTTTTAATGTGCCTGTGGTAGAGTGAGTAAATGTATATTCATCATCCTTCATTATTGAATAATTAAGTCAAAAGCACTAAGGGGTTTTTTTCCTGCTTCTCCTTTAGAATTAGTAACTGTAAGACTTTAATATTAGAGGGCACACATCTGAAAATGGTGAGACTTCCACAATTTCCTAGTGATGTCTCATTTACTTCTGTTTTGTGTTCAAAGAGGGGTTGTTAGCAAAATAAACACAGTTCTGTTCTCGTAATGACAAACTCTTGGGGTGTTATGTCATCATAATCACAGAACAGAATTATAAGAACCAGTTTTTAGGTGCTTGTTGGAGAAATGAGAGATTGAAGTTTCACTTCTTTCAAAATTTTTACTGTCCTAGGTACAGATTACGGGGTAATGAAAGGATTACCTGTGTTATCAAAAACGAAGGTGTGGACTGGAGTGGAACTCTGCCTTATTGTGAAAGTGAGTAAATTACTGCTGTGTTTAATTTTCTATTCAGAGGCTGGTAGTTCATTTTAAAACAGTTGTGCCATCAACTTGCCTGTACAAAAATTGATGGTAAAATAGGAATGAAAAATACCAGTTTTTGTGGTTGTTATCTCACTAAAGTCAGTCTCTTGTTGAAATTGAGATTCCGTAGCGTGACTTAGAATAGCTATGTCAGATTTTCAGTGAAATTACCTGAAAAATGAAGGTTTGCTCTTTGAGATGAACCAGCTGACTCAGCAAAACCCTGTTTGACCAATTTTTCTGCTTTGTTTACAGTAATTCCTTGTGAGCCACCTCCCAGAATAGCCAATGGGTACTACATGGAAAGCGCCAACTACGTGTACCAGAGCTCGGTGACCTACAGGTGTGAGGATGTTCCCAGGGACAGGGATCCCTTCTCCCTCATTGGCTCAGACACCATTTACTGCACATCTGATGCACACTCAAACGGAGTTTGGAGTGGACCACCTCCAGAATGTAGAGGTTGTTGGGATTTTTAATTCTTTATTACAGTGTCTGTCCCTCTTTTGGAAGTGGGGTGGGGAGAATGGACATTCCCTCTAGGAAAGAAGGAGCAGAACCTCTGGTACAAAGTTTGGTGCAGTTCCAGTGGGGATCACATCAGCATGGTGGATATTGATGATTATGACACAGAATATGACTAAATTTCAAGTTAAAGCTTGAAAAAACCTGTGTGAGTATCTCGTTGGTAGAAATGACAAGGCCAAAGTGAAGGAACTGAGAGACCTCAAATCCTGGATAGCTGCAGAAAAATTGTGTCAAGGGCAAGGATGCGGGATCTGGATTAGGAATTGTAAAAAGCTGAGGGAGAATCCTTTTCCTGAAAACACAGCTCCTATGGAGGTGCAGGGATCAATGTTTTTACAAAGTCCCTCCAAAACAGCTTGGGGAAATTTGCAAGTAGGGAAGGGATGTTGTGTTTGTTGCAATGTTTGTATTAACATTTCCAGGCTTTGTTTTCTTTTGTTTACAAATGTTTGTGTTAACAAATGTTTCGCTTCTTTCAGTGGTCAAATGTGAAAACCCCAGAGTTGAAAATGGGAGAAAAGTGTCTGGCTTTGGTCCTTCCTACAGTTACAAGCACTCAGTGGTGTTTGTGTGTAATCAAGGCTATTACATGGTGGGAACAGAGATAATTACCTGTGAAGGAAATAACACCTGGGTTCCTCCAAAACCCACTTGTGAGAAAAGTAAGACTTTCTGTAAGATTCTGACTCCTCTTGTGTGTGAAAGCCTGTTTTAGCCAAAATAGGACATCATGGTGTTCTCGGGATTTCATGGGTAAAGACAGCAGAAAATATGTGAAATACAGGAGAAATTGTGGGGCATACAGGAGAAAAGATATGTTTCTGGTTGTGATAAAAAGAATTAGGAGTAGGCACAGTGAGGAAACCTGTAGTGTCCTTCTGGAGTAATTAAAATCTTTGTGGTTTTTTTATGCAGCTCTTCAGCTCCTGCTTTGCAGGCTGCAGCATCTTGTTAGATTTTGAGCAGGGAAATTACAAAGTCAGAGCTGGGGATGTGACAGGAGTATTTCTGAACTTTTCTGCTCCCTCCCTGTGCCAGAGGGACAGGGAATGTTGTTGTACGTGGCAGAGAGAGAAGTTTTCACGTGCATGGTTTAATAATGAGTTCCCAAGAGTGAGAGGCACTTTGGAAGGAGTGTGTTTGGGTGTTCCATAATGAATGAGGCTGATTAGGCACCTGGAAATGATTCTAGAGCTTAGAAAAATAATGAGCCAATATGGATTTCTGAGCTGCCACACCATGAGATACCTTAGTGAATACCTACAGTGATTTTCTTTGAGTCTTCTGAAGGAAATATTTGTACTTAACAGGGGGGTAAAGTTAAATTACTGAGCTGTTTTTCTTATGGGAGGTGGTGTATGTGTGGAGTGAGTTACTGAGTTAGGAAATAAACTTTATTCCCACTAAACCTGGTTTTAAACTCCTGTATTAGTTGCTGCAGATGTGTGTCCTGCCCCAACGATCCCAAATGGAGTCCTGCTTCCAGCCAAAGCTGCCTATGAAAAAGGAGAGTCTGTGCAGATCAGGTGCAATGCTGGCTGCTCCTTCCCTGGTGGCACTGCAGAGGTGACAGTGACTTGTCAAGACCAGAGTTCATGGGGTGCTTTACAACACTGTACCTGTGAGTAAAACCCAAAATGGTAAAAATCAGGGGCACAGTGACGAGTTCCGAACGCCTGATGCCAGAATTTTTTATTTTTTATTTTTATTTTTTCTCTCCCCCCTTTGATTTCCAGGTGGCTCTGAAGTTTCTGGTTCCACCCCAGTCATAAGTTATGGGAGAGTAGCTGCTGGACAGAAACCTTCCTACTCCGTGGGGGATTTCATCACCATTGAGTGTTACACGGGCTACACCTTGCACGGGGAAGCTCGGATTGAGTACGTGGGGCACAACCAGTGGAGACCTGCGGTGCCGAGCTGCAAGCTGAGTGAGTATGGATGCAGAAACTGCCACTGCCCTGAAAATACAGCTCACAGAACAGTTCTTTATATCCAGGAGAAAGAATTTAATGCGTTTCCTTCTTTATTTTGATGTGAAAAATAGGATTTGATAAAATCGATTGGAATATTCATGTTCTGAGTTAAATACTGTTTAAATGGGTCTGCTTCAAAGGTTGTGTTGATAGAAGTACTTGACTTGAATATTTGTGAATATTCAAGTCAAGTACTGAATATTTTTTGTGAATATTTTTATAAAGCTCTGTGAATATTTTTAGAATAATATTTGAATAAAAAGCACATGCGTTCCTCTTGTGATACTGATTCCCTCTGTTTTTAGGTGGATATATTATAGCCATCCTCTGTGGTAAGTACTTTCTAAAACCTTAACAAAATATGATATTAATTATGTTTTTTATGTGGAAACGTATTTTTGATTCCAATCACTTGTGACTGCAGTAGTTTGATTTTGGAATTTTGGTTAAAGCTGCATGATTCAAAAAAAGATGGCTTGGTAATTATGGGTTAATTTAGTGTAAAATGTGTATTTTTTCACATGGTGAGGTCACATTTCCCAGGCAGTCTGCAACAATGTGGCCACTTTGATAAATTTCAACCTTGTGTTTACTGGGGGTGTGAATAAATAACTCAGCAGGTGAACAGAAGTGTTCAGTCCATCTTCCATTACATGGATTTGTATAAAATTGTGAAGGGTAATGTTAGGGCCTTGTCATTCCTGTTTCAGTGGTTCTGAGCTGGTGGGGTTTTCCATCTTGGTGGTCACTGGTTTTGAGCTGAACTGTCCTGCTGAGTCTTGAGTAAAGCATCAGATATTTAATTTACATGGCTTACGCCATAAATAATTTGGGTTTGTGGGTTTTTTTGCGGGGGTCGAGGTGGTACAGACCTGTAGATGAAAACAAGGCTATTTCTGCAAAATTTTTTGATGCTTTTTTGTGAGCTTCAGATGATCTTTATCACTCTAAGGCTTTTTTTTTTTTTAATTTGAATTCTTCCTGAAGTGATCGTGGTAGTTGTGGTGCTCCTGGCAGCCTTCTGGATCTATAAGAAATTCTTTTCACAGAATGGGTGAGTAAGTTTCCTTTTTTATTAATGTTGTTGCAGACTTCTTAATGACTGAGCAAAAGCTCTGCTGATGTTTAAGTTTCTTGAGCTTTTTGTGCCCTTTCTTTTGCAAAAGTCTGATTTTATGTGAGCTCCTCCCAGCAGCTGGTGGAAGCTGAGGCCTAACCGTGTATTTGACTTTGGTTTTGGATCTGCTGTTCAGCTAAGCTGCTAATTAACACTTGCACTAATTTCAAGGAAGGAAAAACCCTGTTCTTAAGCTTGTGTTTGGCAGTGTCCCCTTGCCAAGGGAAATACTTTTGTCCATCAGCTTAAAACATGTCAGTTTATCTCCTAAAGCCAGGGTGAGTGTTGGTTGTGTGGGGTTGTGCTGCTCCAAGGTTTTCAGGTTTTTCTGTTCCTCCTGCAGCAGCAATGTTGGGGTCCCTATGTTAAAAACTTGCAAAATCATCTGTAAAATATTAGATTCATGCATAAGCTGTAGTGTTCTGTTTTTAATGAGATATTTAGGGTGTTTTAAACTTTATCTTCAAAACAGCTGGGGTTTATGTATGGTTTTTCATGGAGGGGTGGCAGGAGATTTAAAAATGCCTCTTTGTGCATTGCTTCTGGCTGTAATGTCTGATTTTATCTTCTGGAAAAAGCCTTTTTGTCAGAGAACTAGTTTGTAACATGCAAAACACGGACAATCCAGAGCACCTTAGGTGGTACACATGGAATATTAGGAAAGGCATCTCATCGAAACTGTGTTGTCTTTTACTAAAATCTGCTGGGATTTATCTGGACTACATGAAACAAAGGAAGGGATGCTTTAAATGAAGTAAAGCAGAGGGAGTATTCCTGTGGTTCAGATTTGTAGTGAAGTGCACCCAGAGTACTGGGAGAGCCCTGAAGAAGGAGGGTTCTATCCAGTGAGGTTTTAGTCTTAGTGCCTTTAAAAGGCAGGGCAGGATCAATCCAAGGGCCACAGGGTGCTGCTGAGTGATTTGGTGCTTTTGAGCCACTGCTTTTCATCCAGGCCTTGGATATTCTGCAGCCTGGATGGGCCAAAGAGCTCTTGGCAGTTCAGGGCAGCACTTGCTCCTTCATCTGTGGAGAGACTTCTCAGGGTGCAGAAGGCAGGAGGGATCTAAAGCAGCATCATCAAAAACTGTAGAATGTTACATTCCTGAATATCTGAGAGCATGAAAAGCCTTATTGTGCCCAGTGCTTCCCTTCATCTTCCTCTCTGTGAACATCTGACTGTTGCAGCTCTTTCTTGTCTGAAAACCCTGATCTAATCTCCTTTTATTAAGGCCTCCATCTCCCTGTTCAGTGTTCTGAGTTCCTGATGCAGCTGAGCCTTTGTGAGCTGTTGTGCTTCCAGCCCCTGAGCCTTGCTGGTTTGTAGCCTCCAAATGACAGCAGATCTTTCCTTGGCCTCTCTCTCTTGTGTGTTGAAAATGCCACTTGGATGGGACATTCAATTAGACCTTTCTCCCCTTCTGCTGTTCAGCTCGTACACAGTTGATGAGAGTTGCAAGGAAACATGTATTTTAAAAACTAATCTCCCAGCTGAGATGGAAGAAACTGCACAAATGAATTAATTGAAAGGTATACACTTTCCACTTCATTTGAACTTTTTGCAATGAAGCTTAAGTGTCTGTTTTATTGTGGTTTACTTGGAATTTCGAGAGTGTGGAATCCCGCTAGCTGGGAACCTTGACTTCCTAGAGGAAGGAATATCATAACCTTCCATTCATTTTGGGAGAACAGGATATAGTATATAGAGAATTATCATTTAGCATTGTCAGTAATAGCTTCCAGTGATAGTAAATGACATTTCTTGGTGTTCTTTCAAGAATGAGTAGCATATTGCATTCAATACTCAGTAGAATGTTTGCACCCATTGCAGTGATGTGTTACTTTTCTTAGCTAATAGTTTAATTCTGTGGAATTAGAAGCTGGAAGCCACCTTTGGACACTAAAACTCTAAAGGCAGTTGTGCATCCCTTCAGAGAAAACCAGATCACATCTCACAATTACTGATGCATCTGCATTTTTGCTTTCTAGAAGAGAATAAATGAAGGTTCTAACAAGATCTTTTGAAACCTTCTTATGAAAAGGTGATTTCTTTTTCAAATGCAGAGTTCCATAGCCCTAAAAAGCATCAAAATACAGTTGCTTGTTTGCAGCTGATGTCCTCTCCTGTATTTTATCCTGATGCTCAGCCCAGTAGTGAGATACATGTGATGATAGCTGGGGTTGCTCCTGTGCTTGTGTAGGGTCAAATGAGCTCTTCTGAGATCAGACTCTTCAAGCCTTGTTTGAACAGAACATTTTTCAGACAGGACACTTTGGTTTGACTGTTCCTTGCCAGTATTCTGTTGTTGTTACCTTAACAAAGTTGGAACTACAAATATTTTTTAAGCCAGTATCCTTTATTTTGTTTCATTGCTTTTTTTCCATTGCACAAATTCTGAGGAGGTGATGGGTTCTCTTATTCCAGCTTAATGCAAAGGGCTTTTCATGTGCATTGTCTTGATTCTATTGACTTGTAAAGGACAAGTGAATTTTCAGTATTTTTGTAAGTTTTTATATGGAGATTAAGCTTGAAGTTTCTTCCAAAATAATGTATGGATTAAGGAATATCATCTCCACTCTGGAGAAAGATGTTTCTAATTAAGATAGGATTTGTTTTCTGGGTTAGTTTGGCTTATTTTTGCAGAGGAAAAAAAAGGAATCAGGAGACAGAATAGAATTCTTCATTGCAGTCTTACCTTTACACATATTAAGAGAAAGTACTGGTCTGGTGTGTGAAAGCACTGTTAATTCTGGAGTTTTTCCTATGGCATGGGGAACTCCTCAGACTTGGAGCAATAGCCCAGAGCTTTGGTGTGGGGTGGGTGTTTTGGTGAAGCAAATCAGGAGTTACTCAGTAACTTGGAACATATATAAGAAAATCATCGTGAATTTTAATTCTTGTACATTTAAGTATTGTAAAGTTGCTGTTAGTGGGCTGCAGAATCAAAATCCTCACAAAGGAATATTTCGTTTCTGGTTAGAAAATTCGTGCTAAACACCACACTGTAATTAAAATGAATTTAAGGGTGCATCTGCTGCAGTTATGGGAACCTGTAACTGTTCTGGTGTTAGTTTTTGGTAATATCCCTTTGGATCAAAGGCTCTGCTACTCCTGGGGTCATTCCTAACAGTTCAGTAGCTGAATGAAGCTAAAATCTCCCAGTCCAGCAGTTGATTGGGAAAGAGAGGATAAAGAGTGACTTTGTGACTTTACCTGCTGCTTTAATGATAAAACTAAGGATGTGCTTTCAGTGTAAATGTAAAACCTATTGAAATGTAAACCCTCTGATTTGACTTGTTTTTTTGTTTGTAGGAAACGTGACGGCACTCCCAGTTCTGCCGAATATAAGATCTGTAAAGCATGACTGACCTTTGTGGGGAGGTGGGAGGGCGTTTGCAGTGGAATATCCCTGTCAGAGCTGGAAAATGACTGCCCTTGCAGTGAGTTGCTGTCCATGGGTGCCTTGTGCTGTGTCTTGCTCTGCTGATGAACTGGAGGAGGAGATGGGTAATAGGATCAAAAGTGTGTGTGTATATGTGGATAATACAGGTAGATCTGCCTGGCCTCCTGGGCTCCTCCTTGTCTTTCTGTGCGTGTGAGCTGGGGAAAGGCCATTCCTGTAGCATGTGAGAGTGTGGGAATGCTGGAATGTCACTGTCCCAGTGCCAGCTGCTGCTGCCTTCAGTGTCACCTCTTTGCCTACAGAAGATGTCCAGTGCTCTCCTCTGTCCTTTAGAGTTCTGCTCACTCAGACCTGACTGTCCCATCCCTTTTTGCAGTTGAGGGTGCTGTAAATGGCTTTGCTGGTTTCTTTGTATTCTGAAATGTGTTGTTCTTCGTTCCCAGAAGAGTTTGGTGCCGTTGAAGGCGATGTCTTTTTGAAACTATGACAGTTCAGATCTTACATACTCTACCTCTTTGTTTGCCAAAGTTGGTTGCTGTATATGTCATGAATTAAAGCGTGCCTTGAAATCAGTTTTATAGCTTTTCCTTTGCTTTTAAGAAGGAAAAAAGCCATTTCTGATTCTTTGCTATAATCCCACAAAGACTGCAGTGGATTTGTTGGAATGGAAAACTGAAGGATTCTGTAGCAAAGGCATCCCCTTGCCTGGTGACAGGAGGTGCCTGGTTAAAGGAACTGCTGAGAGCTCAGTGGTGGCCATGTCCTGTCGTGAGCACAGTGGAAGTTCCTTAGGGTGCTTGATTTTTAGTGAACCTTGATGTCAGTTCTGGAGCTCTTCTGTTACTTTGAAGGATAGAAAGGGGTGCTGTGTGATCCACCTTCCTTGCTTTTTTACTCCAAGTTCTGTATTGCTCATTTCAAACCTCTGTCTGCAGACTGTGATGTTAAATCAAGCTCTGAAAGGCTGGATTTAGCATCAGATTCCTGTTCAGAAGCAGAAGCTTTTCCCTGTCCCTCACTTTTCACGTGAAAGGAAAACCAAAGCAGTTCAGCTGTGGGAGTGCAGGCAGTGCTGGTAGATGCGGTGGTCTCTCGTTTGCTGCTTGTTCATCAAATGTTTTAGTCCAGATTCTGACTGCAGGAGCTCCCACCACACTGTTTGCCATTAGTTCAGACTTACTGCAACTTCCAATTCCTTAGCAAATGCCAAATCTGAACTAGAACAGGTTTCAGCTTCATGAATCTCACTATCAACATGCAGGCAGCTTCTAAGAACCAGTTTTCACAGAAAACCCAAATTGCCTCACTTGAGATGCCTGAGGCAGCATTGGAACTGCTCTGGCTTGTCTGTGGCTGCTTGGCACTGCTCTCCCTGTCATCAACAGATTGTTGGAGTGGCACAGAACTGTTTGGGGCTTTATAGGGCTTTTTGGGACCATCCCAGCAGCCGTATTGTTGGAGTTCATAATAGGCTGTGGTTGTTAAAAAGGGGCCTTGGCTCCACAGAAGGATTTGCTGTTCGTGGCCTGGCTGATATCTCAGTTTGGGAGCTGTTTGTAAACACTGGGATGTGTGACTGGGACTGAGTGTGGTGGTGTTCAGGAGCTCAGCTTGCTTCTTGTGGCATCTGCAATGTGCTAAAATACACTGAAATGCACTTAATTGGGAAGTGAAATTACTGTAAAAATTGGCCTTATTTATACACTTCTTTCTGGATGTAAAGGTTAGCGATGATTTGTAATATTCCAAATAAAAATGTTAAATTATGTAGCAGTAAGTGTTTGTCTTTCATTCATCATGTGCTGAGCAGCTCTTTTCCCATTGTTATCCAGATGATTTTTCATGTCCCAAACATGAGGTGGTAACTGCTGAGATGGAAGTTTGCAGTTTGTGCCCAGAATTAACTCAGTGCTAGTGTAGGGAATGTGTTTTAATTTGCTGGCAGCCTTTTGGGGTTTTCTTTTGGAATTGCAGAGGATTTCCCAGAACCTCCAAAACTTTACAGTGTTGACTCCTGAAAAACTTGGTGACAAGTTGATGGAGAAGAGGAAGATGATCCTGTGGCTGTTCTGATGGAGCACTTGAGGCAAAGCCCAGAGGGTGTTGTGGCACTTTTATCCAGGGTGTGGCAAATGCAGTCCGTGGGGAATACAGCTCTGGTGGCTTTAGGTGACACGAGGAGAATGGATTTAGGAATTGTATGAGTTTCACACTTCAAATGTGCTCAACTTTCAGGGCAAATCCATGTGTGGAGTCAGCAGCCTTTCAGAGGGTGGAATAGAAAAAAATAATATGCTGTATTTCTTTTCCAGTTTGTGGTTGTGATGCTTGGAGTTGGTGGGGACTGGAAATGATGCCAGACTGCACAACTTTGCACTGTGAAGTTTTGGGTTTGAAGTGAGCATTGATGGGATAAGCAAAAGTTTCTCATGGAAGGTGTTCCTGCCCCTGGCAGGGTGTGGAATGGGATCATCTTTAAGGTTCCTTCCAACCCAAACCGCTCTGGGATTCCACTCTATGGTTTTATGAGTTTGACTTAAACACTACAAATTAATTTGTCCTAATTGTCATGAGTCCTGTGCTGTTTTTCTAAAACTCGGTGCTACATGAATTATTTCATTTTGGAGTTTGGAACTGTAAATTTATTAGAGACATGGACACGTGAACTTTGTGCTCTGGAGAAGGCTGCATGGAATAAAAATGTGTTGTTGCCATCTACTGGTAACAGGGGCAGTAGCAAATAAGTCCAGGGTTACCTGGATTAGGGTTAAATAATGTGAAGTGTCCGTGGTTGGTGTAAATTAAACCCTGCCCATGGCAGGGGTTGGAACTGGATGATTTTAAGGTCCCTTCCAAGCCAAACCATTCTGATTGTCTGAATCTAAATATTTCTGAGGGTGCTGAGGATGGAGCTGGGGGCTGAAATGAAGAGACTTGCAGCATTTAGGAGTTGTCCAGCAGGGAAACAGGTGATCTGTCTACCTGAGACAGCGCCCAGGAGCATAGAGCACACAATTTTATTCAAAAGGAAAAAAAATCTGTGTAAATAACAGGTTAAGGCAAACAAACAGCACATGGAGTAAAGTGGTCGGAAGGTTGGGTGGCTGTGCTGTCACACCCAGGCCCTGGCTTGCTCGAGTTGAAGAATCTGAGTTATGTTTGAAGAGATGCTTCTCTCTGTGTGGAAGCATCCCATCCTTACTTGAGGGGCTGCTGAGTGTCCTCCTGTAGTGCAGGATGTTCGGGCTGTGGGGCAGCTCCGGCTCAGAGAGCAGCAAAGCGCTGGTGTTTGGGAGCCAGGCTCTGCTCAGGATGCTGTTTGTTTGTGCCTTGGGGGGTGGGGGAAGGAGGTTTTCCATTACTGTTGCTTTTCCCCCTACATCATAACCGATTTCAAATGGTGCTAGACAAAAACTGAGACTCTGAACACCAAGAGAAATCGGTCAGCCTGTGTAAGAGACGTTTTCCTGGCTCACAGAAGGATCCTCTTGTAGATGACAGCTATGCATTCTTTAGAGATGACTAGCGAGTGCTCTGGTCAAACCTTCATCCGCACAGGGATCGGCCTTTCCGTGCCTGGGAACACAGTGGACATCAGTGAGGGGAAAAAAAGAGTTCGGCTTCGTTTTAGTGGTCGGGGTGCAGGGCTGGAGAAGGGAAACATGGCTGGAAGGTACCAGCAACAAACTGAAAAATGCTTGTAGAAAAAGGAGCGAGTTCTGTGTGTGCTGAAAAATGATTCTAGAAGTGGGTTCTGGTTGTGCTGAAAATGATTCTAGAAAAAGGAGTGGGTTCTGTTTGTGCTGAAAATGATTCTAGAAAAAGGAGTGGGTCCTGTGTGTGCTGAAAAAGGGTTCAGGAAAAAGGAGTGGATTCTCTGTGCTGAAAAATGATTCTAGAAAAAGGAATGGGTTCTGTGTGTGCTGTGTGGCATCATCATGGTGTCCATGGCAGGGGGTTGGAATAAGGTGATTTTTAGGGTCCCATCCAACACAAACCGGTCTGGGATTCTGGGATTCTGTGATTGCTGAAGGCGCTTCTGTGTTTAACTGCTGAGGTGGGATTGTTGGAGGGAATTTCTGTGTTTGCAGAGCGAGTCTCTGGGAGCTATGGAGTGAGAATCCTATGGTGATGGAGTCCCCAAGCAGAGTGGAAATCCTTTTGCTCTGAGGCAGGAAATTAAATGTTGAATCCTGGTTTTTGGATATTAAACGTTCTCTGCCTGTCAGGATGCAAGAAGTACCACGTTGGTTTTCATGCAACTTCGGGATCACTTTACTCTGGACAACTTGAGCTCATATCCATTGTTTATTAAGCAGAAGTACATGAGCAGGAGGCTGTTCTGGTGTGGCCCTGGCTTGGGAGGGTGCATACAGTGGTTGGAGAAGTGTCTAGAAATCAGATGGTGTTACAAAGTGGATGGCTGGCACAAAAATAACCTTTGGGAGAAGGGCTGTTTTGAGGAGCAGAGGCTGTTGGTGAAGTGAGCAGGTGCTTGGTCTCCTCCCACGCTGTAATTCTTGCTCCTAGAACACTGATTTCAAATGGTGCTAGATACAAAGTGGGAAAATCTAAGCCACCATGTGAAACCAGCTTCCAGAGGAAGATACATCTTGTGCATGGCTGCAGGCTGAGGGAGAAAATCCTTCATCTCCACCGTACCTAGAGAAAAATTCATTTATTTAATTTTATTAGACAGCAAGACAGTTACCTGTGGCTTAGCTAATTTATGGATACACTTTTTTGGGCATCTTGTGAATGGTTGAGGCCGGTGTAGGAGAAATTAGGTATGTGATGAGGAAACCCCCAGCCTGGCAGTGAGAGTTGTTTCCTTCCCTGGCCAGGGGGAATGCACTGAAATTCTTCCCAGCAAGTGGTGATCAAAGTTTTATTTCTTGGCAGTGCAGAGCACGATGCTGATGGGGTGAGTGTGGGAAGTTTATGTTGTACAGGAGCACTTTTTCCATTTCACTGCAGATGAAACCAGGCTATAAACCTCATTCTGTCCAAGACAGAGAGTGCTCTGCCTTTCTGTCACTCACTGATCAGAGAGTACAGGACAGATCAGGTGCTTTTTGTGACAGGGAAGGGAAATGTGACTGTCCTGATGGAATTTCCTCTGTCAGCAGTCCCTGTGCTTTGAATGAGGAAGGACTTGCAGATTTTTGGGAGACGACTGTTAAATTCTGCAGGCAGAATGAAAATAAATGGGATTGAAAGTACTTGGCGTGCGGGTCAGCACGAAGAGGGAGCATTCAGAAATTGAACTGTAAATGGTTCAGTGGAAGTTGTCGAGGAAGGAGAGTGTGAAAATGAGTGGCTGATGGTTCCTGGAACTGCGGCAGGGCTGAGCAGTGCACTTAACCTGCAGTGGCCATGGCTCGGAGCAGAGGGAGTAGAGGGGGTGTTGTGAAGCCTCTGAACTACTCCACACATGCATAATTCAGGAGCTATCAACCCTGGGATAAGTGTCTGACCTGGGCTGGTGCAGAGGCCGATGTGAAATGGAATAAAGCACAAGTGGAGTCGGCAGTTTCACTTATTGATGCCCTGGGTTTTTGGCAACTCTGCATTGGTGTTGTAACCACATCCAAAAATCTGCTCCATCCTAATGCACGCTCCCAGGCAGCAGAGGAAGAGCTCAGAGAGAAGAGCATGTCCTTCCAAGAAAGAGGGGTGGAGGAAGGGGAAATAACTGGACTAGATTACTGTGTCTGGATATTTACTGTCATTTCTAAATCCATTATCTGGGGCAACAGGGTGAAAGACAAGTGGAAAGCAGGTTCCCTCCCCAGTGCCTGTCGTGCTGGCACAGTTATTTATGAGGCACCCTCTATTATCAGGTGAGATTTACTCCTGAAAAGCTGGACCAGGAGTGGCTGCTGAGGAGAGGCAGGCACAGCACAGATCACAGAATCACAGCAGCATCCCTGAGAAACAGGCTCAAAGCGAGGTTTACTTTGGTTTTTTTCCTTGCCTCAGGAGTAAGCATTAAAAAGAAACCTTTTGAAAAATAGTTGGAGGAAATGTCACTTAATTTTGTGCTGCTGAAAATGGGAACTTCTGTCAAAGTATGAGACTTAGAAGGACTGAGCCCCTATGCAGAGCTTCCCCTCTCCAAAGGAGACCAGCCTTTCCAGAAATATCATGCAGCCCTTGAAGACCAATGGCTCATTTATTATTTATAGTTTTGATAAAACCAGGTTTCACTTCAGCATAATTAAGATGCTGCTGCCCCTCCTCCAGGCTACCTGGAGTTTGTCCTGTTGCCTTCACGAGCTCCCCAGAAGGTGTCAGCCCTTCTTGCCAAGGTGCAGGTGCACGTTTTAGGAAGGGTACATCTGTCTGTGCTCTCCTTTCCAAGGCTCCCAGTGTGTCTGGGCAGCAGAAAATGAACAATTCAGGATGCTGGGGATCCACACACCCCACTGGCAGTGGGCACATGTTCCAGAAAACAGGATCAGAGGATGGTTTGGGTTGGAAGGAACCTTAAAGCTCATCCAGTGCCACCCCTGCCATGGCAGGGACACCTCCCACTGTCCCAGGCTGCCCCAAGCCCTGTCCAGCCTGGCCTTGGGCACTGCCAGGGATCCAGGGGAAGCCACAGCTGCTCTGGGCACCTGGGCCAGGGCCTGCCCACCCTCACAGGGAAGAAAATGAACCAGTGCTTGTCTCAAACCTTTGCTGTGTGGAGACCAGCAAATGCTGTCACCTGTCCTTGGCTTTGTCACAGTGGTCTGGACTTTGCAGTAAATAACAGTGGGAAAGGTACAGTATCATTCTGTGGTTTTCCTCCTTTTCAGATGTTAGTGGCAGTGCTGTTCTGTAGTTTCTTTCAGAGGAACATCTCAAAGGCTTCCGTGGGCTTCACACTGCTTTATACATTCCATAGGAGACAAAGACAAAAAGGGAATCCCTGCCTTCCCTGTGAAAGGGAACTCCCTCTCTACCCTGAGACCTTTAGGCTGCAGGAACAAGGCAAGCCTGGATGTCACAGACCTGATTTTTCACAACCTACACCTTCTATAGAAAGGCAGTTCTGGGGCTTTTACAGACAGCAAAACAGATCTCAGCGTGCATCATTAATTTTTTCCTCCATTTTCACATCACAGGGTGAAACTCGTGGTTCACCAGGCTCTGGTCTCCCCATGAGAAAATAATCCCTGTTTTACATGCTGAGAATCTGAGCTTGATGCATCATCCTCCCAGTGAAGGAATGAATCAGCCCAAGGCCAGGTGCAGGACAAGGGGTGTGACAGTACAAGTGGTGACCTGTAAGGGGAACAGAAATGAGTGAACTTCTAAGGTTTCAAAAAAGCCTCCTCGGCGTGGGGGAGCCTGAAACTGCATCTCTTTGTTGTGCAGGTCTGCTGCTGCGTGGGTCAGCTGTGGACAAATGTGCTCTGACTTGCATTTGGAGCCATCCCTCGGTCTGGAGCACTCGGTGTGTCAGCAGCACCGGCTGGGCTGAGGACAGGCAGAGTAGGTGCTGCATTGCTCGGGAAGGTTGATATTTGTGATTAGAAAATGGCTCTGGAGATGCTCCTGCTGTTATGGGCAGCAAAGCCAGGTACTTCCCTCCTGAGTTTAAAACATGAGGGAGATTTTTTTTTTCCCCTTTGTTAAGACCACAATCAAGATTCCACATTACAATCCTGAATTGAACGTAGCCTGTTCCTTTAGTCCTACTATTGCAGCTTTACAACTGCAGTATAAATGCAGTTTAAAGCCAGGCACGGTGTGTCTGAACCCCCAAAAAATCCCGAGACAGGTTCAGCACTGGGCTGGGACAGGATGGGGCTCAAAGCCTGTGCAGCCTTGTGTCCCTTTTAACTCTGAGCAATGGGGCGGTTGGGCCTGCTTGATTTGAGTCACTGATTTCCATTCCTGTTAAGGGGAATCTGTCAGAGCACTCAGCAGTGTCTGTTTTAGCACAGTGACCATCAGAGATGTGCTTAGATACCAGTGCTGCAGTTCCTCCTCTTGTGATCCCCCTCTGCTCATCAGAAATCGCCCTGACTTGCCTGGAATCATCCAGTTTTCCCCCAGCTTTGCTCCCATGAGTTCCTAGGCAAACCCCGAGCCTGTTGGGGCACGGGAACTCCTGAACCACTGGACCTGTGGAGGATTTCAGATTTCAGAGGGAACAGCGAGGTGAAACTGGGCAAACAGGGGAAGAAAAGCATTGCGCTTACGTGGCTGAGGTCAGGGAAGGGCAGCAGGAATGAAAACTCATCAAATTGAGCCCTACACAGCTTGAGTGAGCAGCACCCTGCAAAAGTAACTCCACTCAAACAAATGATCCACCTAAGCAGATGAAACCAGAAGGGCCATTTTCTATTCCTAACTTCTGTACCTAAGCATCACTTTAGAATGTAAAGTACTGATTGCAGGGCTTGAAAGCACTCACAGGGAGATGATTGTTGTGATTTGTGTAGTTGGTTCAGGAACATGGTGTTCCCCCAACACCACCCCTCCAGCTCCTCTAGGTAACAGTAAGGGAAGTCATATTTTTATTTTGTGTCATTCAAGAGACAAAAGAATGTCCTGTGCCACTGAGGAGCATAAGGAAACAAACCCTGCCAGATGTCCACTGAAGTGTAACCTGCCTTTAAACCAGACATTTGAAAACAAGCCTTTAGGTTAACACTGTCTGCAGTGGAAGGACCTGGCAAAACAGCTGGAGAAAAGCACTGACCAAACACCTCACCATGGGAGCTGCTGGTTTGTACCTGTTCCCAGGATTTCCGTCATTCCATCCCTGAAATGCCACTGTGCGTTCAAGAGCCGTTGTCAATGTTTAAGAAGCATTTGAGCTGGATATCCAACTGCAAAGCCAGTGGCTGCTGTTGGACTCCTGGGCACTGTGAGTGTTTGTGGGGGGAGCTGAAGAGATGTGCTTCGCTCAGAAATAGCTCTTCCTTGGAAAGCTGGAGGGCTGAATCACAGTGTGTTGGCTCAGTTTTTAGCAGACAAGCCATCACATCTGCCTCCCTGTAGGCGAGGAGTCGGCACTGGCATCAGGATTAGCAGCCAGGTTCTGTCCCTTTGGAAACCAGGGGATCATGAGGGTGAAGGCGAAGGCTTACTGTGAGCAGGGTCAGGGCTGGGGGTCTGGGGAGGTGGGCTGGCCCCTCTGGGAGCAGGAAGGGTCAGCTCAGGGCCCTGCTTGGCCTGCACTGCTCCCCCTGGCCCTGTCCGTTCACAGAACGTTGCCCCCACGTTGAACTTTGGGGAATAAATAAGTTATTTTGCTCACAGGCATTAACCACTGCACTGCTGCCTGTGAGGCTGAGACAGCCAGAGCCAGCCCTGAGCATATCCATGGCTGATGTCCTGGGGCAACTGAAAACACGAGTGACATGGACAAACGGGAATGCCTGGGAGGAATGGGAAACCTAGGAGGGGACAAGACAGCTCCCGAGCTGAAGTACCTGAAACTGAAAGCACCTGAGAGACCCCAGTGCCTTGACAGACGCTGGGGAGCCTGCAGAGTCCACCTGATAACTGCAGAAATGCAAATATACACAGAGGTTTTTTTCCTAGAGCAGAGTGTAAGTCCTTAAATACACACTGCTCCTGATTCCCAGCAGTCCGGGGGAAGTCTTGGGGAAAAGGGGATGAGGGAACCAGTGCAAAGTTTTTGAAGTCTTGGGGGAGAAGGGGATAAGGGAACTAGTGCAAAGTTTTTGGAACTAGCAAAGAAACAAATTAGAGATACGGGTTTTAAAGTCTTTCAGAGACACAGGATTTTTTTGGAGCTACAGTTTCGGGCTCAGTGTCCCCACTGCTGCAGTAACGTTAATTTTCAAGCCTCCCCTCCAGGTTCAGACACGGGCACAGTTGCAAGAGAAGTGGATTGGGAGTTCCTGAACCAACTGGTTGCTGACCATGAGTCAGGGGAATGACCTTGCAGCAGGCGGCTCGCGGTGCCGCTCTCGGAGCCGTGCCAGGATAAACGGCACTGGCATCTCTGAGTGCTGGTGGAACCATTTTGTGACATTCCAGCTTGGCTTTTCCTACTGCTGCCTTTGCACCGAAATGTTGGGGTGGGTGGGAATGGGATAGTGCGCTCCCTTCTTGTTCCTCACAGCCTGGCCTTGGACTATCTATATATACATCTCTATATACTGAGATGGACGGGATATGGACAATTCCTGTCTCTTGCCTACATCCTTGTCCATTAACATCAGCATTTATAGATACTTAACCAAATTAAATCTGACTCCCCCTCCAGCCACACCCCTATTGAACTGTAAGAAAACACCATGGTAAAGTTTTAAAAATCCTACACAGCAGCACTGAATTTTCTGGATAGGTCTGGGAGAGATTTGTCAGAGGAGAGAGGGTAGAACACTTGGCATTTAGACGTTTTAATGAACGTTCCCAAATAAGAAAAGAAAAACATTTGCTTGTAGACTTTTAGCTTCTCACAGCATCAGAAAGCTCCTGACACAGAGCCCAACGCTCTATTTGTATAACATGGAAATGAACAGCAGCAGCAGCAGCGCTGCAGGCTCCGAGCCGGCTCTGTGAGCAGCAAAACTCGGGGTTTTGCTCAGCCAGGGGTGCTGTGGCTCATCCGAATTCCTCCACTATTTGGGGGTCAGATAGGTGGATCCAATACCCCTGACCCTTCAGGTGTGGTTCAGACTTTAACATCGATCTGAAATGAATGTTTCTAACCATATTCAAGCTTGTGCCCTCATCAGCTCCACTCCCTAAAGCACCGACGGGAACCAACAGCAAAATTCGTCTGCGTCACAGATGTAACATGACCATCGGCAAAACAAGAGCAGGAGGAGATCATGGCTGTCTCGTCCCTCACAGAGCCTTCCTTCGCTAGCAGAGAAGAAGAGGTAATGCTTTTAAATTTATATCATGGGCATGTGAAATCCTGCCCTTCCTTCCCCAAATCCTGCGGTCCCGGAGCAGTCAGAACACCCGAGAAAATTGCGTGTGTTTTGTCGGCGCGGTAGCGAACGCTGCGTCACAGTGCTGCACCAAGGCCGAGGCAGAGCAAACCCCACTTCCCAGTGCAGGGAAACCCAGATACAGGAAAATGAATCAGCTCACACAGTGTCACACACCCAAGTGTCAGAGGGAGGAAGAAATCACAGCTTTCCCCAGTCCTTTTGCGGCACTATGCAGAAAATGATTACGGAACAGTTACCCAGGTACAGCTCCCGGTGACAGTGCTGTCCCTGTGCACACAGTCGCTGCTGTCCTACAGAAATATGCCATGTCCCCTTCTTAGCCTTGTTTCCTGCCAGTCCCACAGATTTACCTGCTGACAGTAACCTCAATTCCTGAGTAATGAGATTTACAGCTGAAGTTTAACATTGAAATAACTCCTCTTTTATCCGTCTCCTTGCCCTCCCTGCGTTTAGTCACAGTTAAACCATTGCTGTGGCCAAAAGACGGTGGCAAAAGGAATTAAACCAAATTCATCCCTCCACTGAACACACTCAGCAGATAGACCAGCTGCCAGTGGCACCTCCTTTACAGCCATGAAACAAACTAAGGGCTCCTCCACCCCATGACCGTGCCGGGAAAAACCGCAAAGAGTTGTCCACGCAACCAGCACTCGGGAAAACAGACTCAACCCACCGTCATCCACACAACCAAGCCTTAGTCCAGCTCCTGGCTGTATAGAACTCCCCAACAGCTGCCTGGGACTGTTTGTGCATGTGTGTGTGTGTATTTATGCCTGTCTGTCTGGCTGCAGGGACCACCGTGGTGGCTGCTGTTGCTGTTGTTCCCCTGCTCTGCGGATCTGGCGCTGCAGGAGACAAGGATGCTCCGAGGGAGCCAGCTACAGCCAGCGAAGGCTCAGTGAGTCAGGAGGGGTTGTGACGACTGCAGTAAGAGGCTGAAATTCCCTCTGGAATCTGGCAGAAGAGGAGGGGAAGGAGGAAAGATGGAGATGGGAAAGAGGGGAAGAAAGTGGGGAGTGGCACGTACAGTCTGTTGGGCTCTTCCCTCCCCGTTCCTACGCCGCACTGCCGCTGCAAATGGCGGCCCTGCGCAAAGGACGGACTCGCGAAAAATCCGCAGCGCCTGCGGCCTTCGCGAGCAAGCCACCGAAATTCCGTTCAGGGTGTAAATCCAGCCCTTCCCTCTCTCCCTGTCTCCAGACCACCCTGCAGAGGCCAGGCTGCAGCCCAGGCGATGGGGACGGCGGCCGTGCAGTGCCTGAGCCGGTGCTGAGCCCAGCAGTTGTTGCTAAACAACCAACCCTGACGCTGGAGATGCCAACCAGTGAGTAACAGATTAAACCCTTCTGCCACCACATCCTGAAACTTGGGTAAGCCTTGGAGTGGTGAAAGGCTATGGAATAATGGTCCCTGTCATATGAGAAAGCAAAGTTACCACTCCACTGCATAATCGGGAGACTTCCTCGGCCAGAAGGACCAAGCTCAAGGCTGGTTGTGTCCTCAGCACTTCCAGGCAGAGCTGCCATCTTCGTTGCTGGTCGCTTTAAGAAGAGAGGTGAAAAAATAGTATAGTAAATGGTTAAGAGGGAAAAGTGTTCTTCCCTTCATTTCCTTATCCTCTCTGGAGCTCTCTGCCCTCAGTCTCCCATTGATCCTCAACCAGTCCTTCCTGGTCCGTCTGTCCTTGCTTTCTAATGCTGTTACTCCACTGCAAACCTTTACAGACCTGTCACTTAGGGCAGTCTCCATCTCTGTCATGTTACCAAGCCTCTGGCAGCCTCACACTTGTGCAAACAAAAGCTGAGTTTGGGCAGGAGTCATTTTCACTTCTTTAACTATTCCCACGACATAATTTTCAGGTGCACCCCCTGCCCCAAGCAGTTCACAGTGCTGCCAACACTCCAGCACCTCACAAGGGAGAAGGAAGCAAGGAGAAAAGCCCTGAACCCCAGTACTTCCCCTGCACCGTGGGCTGCAGCTCTGACACATCATCGTCGCAACTGGACGGCGAAACGAGACCTCCCTGGAGCACCTATGGCTGAAGGGCTGTACCTGGCACACCCAGCAGTGACCAGCTCCTGTCCTGCCTGCTGCCCGAGGGACGCCTGGCATCCTGGGATCCAAGGTGGGCACGGAGCGAGCGGTGGGTGGCGAGCGGCGGGGCCGGGAGCGGGCAGGGAGCGGTGGGCAGGGAGCTGGGAACAGGCACGGAATGGGCAGGGAGCATGCAGAGAACAGGCAGGGAACAGGGCAGGGGCAGCTGCTGGTGCTCAGTGCTGGGCTGAACGCTCAGGTTTGACAGCGGCAGGCAGGAGCAGACGGAGAACAGGCAGGGAGCGGTGGGCACAGGGCAGGGGCAGCCACTGGTGCTCACAGTGCTGGATGAATGCTCGGTGCCTTGGACACCCGCGGGCAGGGAGCAGGCAGGGAACAGGGAGCAGAGGGCAGCTCCCGGTGCTCACAGCTCTGGAGGAATGCTCACTCCTTTTGACGCCCGCTTGCGGCCATTGGGCTCGGGCACTCCACCTGCCATCCTGCAGGGCAGGGAACAGGGAGTAGGGAACAGGGAATAGGGAACAGGGAATAGGGAACAGGGAGTAAGGAGCAGGCAGGGAATAGGGAACAGGGAGGAAGGAGCAGGCAGGGAATAAGGAACTGGGAATTGGGAGCAGTGGGCAGAGGGCAGGGAGCAGGGCAGGAGCCACTACCTGTGCTTGCAGCACTGTATGAACACTCGCTCCCTCTGACACATCCGTGACCAATGGGCTTGGGCTCTCCCTGTGCCATCCTGCAGGGCAGGGAGCGGGCAGGGAATAGAGAACAGGGCAGGGAACAGGGAGCAGGGCAGGGAATAGGGAGCAGGGCAGGGAGCGGGCAGGGAATAGAGAACAGGGCAGGGAACGGGGAGCAGGGCAGGGAATAGAGAACAGGGCAGGGAACAGGGAGCAGGGCAGGGAATAGAGAACAGGGCAGGGAACAGGGAGCAGGCAGGGAATAGAGAACAGGGCAGGGAACAGGGAGCAGGGAGGGAATAGGGAACAGGGAGCAGGCAGGGAACAGGGAGCAGGCAGGGAGCAGCGAGCAGGGCAGAGCCGGTGCCCTGCTCCAGCGCCCGAGGATCGCTCGCCGCCTCTGCCGCCGCCCGCGGCCAATGGGCTCGGGCGCTCCACCTGCCATCCCCGGCGCGCCCAATGGTGGCGCGGCCCCGGCGCTGCGCCCTCCCCGGCCAATGGGAGCCGGCGCTGGCTCTCGTTAATGATGCAGCAGTCCAGGGAAGACTATCACATGTGAGCTGGCCGCCTGCCAGCATGGAGACACCGAGAGAGCAAGGTAAACAACTTTCCAACGCCAAAATGATGACATTTAATCCCTAAATGCTCGCTTCCCGGCTCGACTCATCTTTAACCCCTTTTGGCTGGTGTGGAAGCGTCTGGAAGGCACCCGTCTACCTGTCCCCAGTGCTTTTAAAAACTGGACGACGTGCCCTGCAATGATCACTGCGTCACCGTTTGCCACTTTGCGAACTACGCAGTGACAAACCTCCGAGCTCCGAGTCGCAGGGCGCCTGTTAACCCCTGCACCGACCCCTCGCCGACATGCCAGCCTTCAGGGACACGGGGGGGGGGGACAGAAAGCCCAGACAAACCGGGGAAACGGCAGTCTTTGCAAAGTTGTCATGTCTCCCCCACGACTACTACCCTCCTCTGCAGTACAGCAATGCCGGCAAGAGTGACATTAGTACAACCTGTGCCGTCGCTCCATTGAGAAAACAGCTCTGACGCAGAACAGAGCAATCCTACCCAGCCAAAATAATAATAAAGGCACTTTGGGATCCGAACTTAGGGACGCTGGGGGAAAGGGACGCCCTGCAAACAATCCAAATATGTGGCTGCAGCTCCAGCCCCATCCTGATCAAAGGGTACGTACGTGAGGGAGACGAACTGGACCGAAGAGCCGTGCCCGTGCACCATCTGCGCAGTCCTCAGCCCTCCGCTCGCTCTGGAGCGCCGCAGAAGAGAAGGTTCCAGAAATTTCCTTCCCGTTAACCCTTTCGGTGTCTGCCCACTCTCCCTCCCCGCGGGATTAAGCGCGCCGGGTCTCCAGCATCGTCAATGGGCGAAGCCTCCTACGCCAAGCTAGCCCGAGGACGAGGTGCAAATGACAGTGGATGGTGGCAGGAGCCCAGTCCAGGGTGTTGGTGCCACTTCTCTTCCTGGAGCCCTCTCTGCCTCTCTTGCTGCCTCTCTCCCCTCTTGCTGCAGCAGGGCTGTTGCTGGTAGACCTATCGACGGAGCTTGCTCTCTCACTCTCTCGCTGAGCTCTGTGACGCAGCTCTAAATTCTCCAGCCTGCTCCTTGTGTTATAAGAGCGGAACTGCAGCTTTCCAGGGAGCCCGTGCCAGCGGTGCCAGGGCCAGGCAGACCGGAGGGAATGTCGCTCCTGGACTCTGCACCTTTTTTTGGCAATTATTCTGTTCCTCACCTCTGTTTCTGCGCTTCCTCCCCAGCTCTCAGCCTCGCATCTCCTTCTCTGCTTCTGAGTCATACTTGCCAGGTTAACTCTTTTAGGATTGGTAGTCAGCAGTACAAATCTCGAGCGATAGCAGCTGAAACCACAGCCAACTTTTTTGGTGTTTTCTGCTTTAAAAAAACCCAAGCAAATCTTGCTGGCTCTAAAAAACAAAAACACGCACACACACACACACGTTGCAGCAGAGTTGGTGCTTTCTGATTAACTGTTTCGGTGACAGGAACCACTGCTTGACTTCCTGAAATAAAATATTTTAGGCCCACGTCCTGCAAATCCTCAGCAGGCAGATCCCCTGAAGCACAAGGCAGTTTAGGAGGAGCTGCTGCTGTGAACAGAAGCAGGGTTTCTGGGCATGAGGCTACTGCTGGCCCTACAAGCCCCTGCTCTGCTGGCCACAAGACATTGATCTGAGCGTGGTTCGGCTGCTGGGCAGATGTGTGGTGTGAGATAAGGTGCTGAAAGTGCTGGAAAGCCATAGGATCTTCTTAATCTGAGCAGCATTAATAAGTGTTATCACACAGACAGATTCAAAACGCTCGGCGTAGGCAGGGGAACTAATAACTGCATTCCTGGAGTCACCAGAATCCAATAATCCCTGACAAAGACAGTCCACAAGCAGCTCTGCATTTCAGCCCAGCAGGCATCATCACCAGGCGAGGAACCTTTTGCAGCTGCACTCTCTCCTCACCTCTGCCCCCCAAATCCCTCGATTAACTCCGGTGCCTCCGGCTGGCCCCAGCACCCGGCAGGGGAAGCAGAGCTCTGCCGGCTCCGGGAAGTGTGGAGGAGGATCCGTGGTAGGTGCAGCTCCTGGGAATCAGGGAAGCTGATGGAGAGGCAGCGCTGTGTGAGGGAGTTCATGTGCACACACCGAGCAGCGAGGAGCAGTCCGTCAGGAAACGCGGAATGCAGAGAGATCCCTGCTCCACACCTCCGTCTGCCATTTTAATTCTGACTTCAGAGCCGGCTGCGAGCATTGGGTTTTTCACTACAACCAAAGCTGAAGTAACCACGATTTTTTTCTCCTCGCAGCGTCTGAAGAGCCTGAGCTATTTTGGGATTTGTCTGTACTACACTGAAAATGACACCTGTTACGCACAGACACAAATGAGAAAAATTACAAGTTCCTCTGATAGGATCCTACAAAAAATGGAATGAGGTCCCGTGGATCAGGGACTGGGCGAGCAGCACAGCTCTGCAGTGGGGTGAAGGGGATGACCCCGGTGAACTGAGCAGGCACCAGTATGAGAAATGTAAAAAGTCTGTAGTAGCTGATGCAAGGGGAAATCAAGCCTCCATGTGACCAGAAGAAGTAGTGCATGATCAACTAAATGCCACAATACATGGTTTCTTATGCAATCGAGCCCATGGGACTTCAGGCCTTGCACATCCACTTTGTGGCCAAAGCTGCAGGGATTAACTCCTTCCTTAATGACTGGGGAGAGCTCGGGCTCCTGAAATGAGTCATCCCCGCCCCAGCAGGGCGGTGTTTGATCCGTGTGGAGCTGCCTGCGCTGCTCTCCGTTACCCCCAGTTCTCTCAGGAGCCCCGACACGCGGGGCCGGGGCGGATTTTCCGCATTCCCACTTTTCCCTGGTGGTTTGTGGCGCGCTGTGCAGGCAGGCAGGGGCCACCTCGAGATCCACGGAGCTCCAGACGTGACAGAGCGAGATGAAACACCAGAGCGAGATAAAACACTCGGAGCCTCGGAAATGGGGCAGTGCACTGATGCTTTCAGCTCACACCGCTTTTGGCAGGCCTGTGGTGCATTAAGAAGGTGAAACCAGCTTTGATTTATTTCAAGTGACTCTTTCTGGCTGCTTCCAGGGGAAATGTGGCATTTATTTTATGGTTTGCTTTTATTTGAAAATCACCAGCCCTGGGATGTTTCTGCCTTTACCTGGTTCTAAATACCTGCTGGTGGCACTCAGGCTCCCAAAAAGAACTCAGAACTGTCTGCACTGGGAAACACTCAAGTGTCCGAGAAATCTTGGGACAATGGAAAGCTACCCAGAAAACTGATTAATGAGGCCTAAAAAAATTAAGGCATCTTCTGACACTCTTGGGCAGGATTTGGCATTTTCTATAAGGAAATAGAGGCTGTGATTCCACCGTAGAAATCTAGGCTGCTTTTTCTGGTTTACCTGGAGCCCATTTCCATGTGTTTGGGGGTTTTTTTAGCTTTTTTTCTTTTCCTTCCAGACTTTCAAAGTAGGAGGCAGAGCTTTGGTTTTGTAAGAACTGCCTATGAGGGTGCAAAGTCCTGGGCTAGAAAGCAGGCTTGGGAAATGGGAATAATCCATGGCTGTGGTCAGAGGGAGGCAGGGCAGATCAGTGTCACCGTGGGAATGGCAGGGTAGGAATCCCTTCCAAACTGAGGGGTGACCCCATTGCTGATCACAGCTAGGCCCTGAGTGCTCTCAGGGCTGTTTAATAAAATAATGAGTTTTTATTGTGCTAGACATGGTAACAAGATTTCACGACTTGCAGCTGGGATGGTTTGGGCTGGATGTTTGGGGAAAAATACAATTTTTTGAGGAGGGAGGGAGGGGATTGACCCTCCAGGCTGTCATGGACAGTTCCCCCAGCACCATGAAAGGATCAGAGAGCGATTCTCAGCTTTCAGAGGAAATTTGGGCTTGCACTGCTGCTGTGCCAGGCTGTACCTAAAGGTTCATCCTCAGTTCTCCGGTGTCTCTTGTGCAATTTTCTGCTGTCACGCTACGATGACCTCAATAGCAATAACATATGGAGCCTGACATTGCCCAAATCTCACCCTCATGCACGTCGTTACTGCTGCTGGGGGTGATAAAAGAACCTGAGGAAGGCCCGTGGTGCTTTGAATGCCCAAGGAAGCCCTCGTGCTCCTGCCCGCACTTCCTGCCGGGGAAGCCTTGGCTCGGGTTTGGGTTTAAATGCCATCGGCCACACCTTCCTCCAGTGCAGGAAGCACGATTGTTAAAATCAGGGCATGTTCCTGTTTCACTGAAAGGCTCAGATAAATAATCCAAAGGCTTCGTTGATGCCAAACGAGTTCCTGCCCGGGATGGAGCAAGTCTGGGCAGCTGTAAATCTGTAACCCCTCGACCTCGGCAGCCACGGAAGGGGAGTCTGGGCACATCCCCTCGGGAGTGGCTGGCCACAAACGGAAGGAGCCGAGAATCGGGCAAAGGTGGACAGGGCAGTGGAAAAGTTTCTTCCCTTTACCAACCCAGAGTCCTAAAAGCTGCTTTAAAATGCAGAGTAGTTTGTTTTTCAAGTGCTGGTGTGGGGTAGCTCTGAATTTGTCCGTGATGCCTCATCTGTACAGAACGCAGCCTCAGTGAGGTACAGAGTCACAGCAAACGTTTAGGATTTTTTCCAAAAGGTTTATTGTTTTCCAGCCAAGCTTCTTTGGTGAATTCCAGAGAAGTGGCCAGTGAGTCCTTTCTTTACCAGCCCAGTAGAATCATAGAATCACAGAAATTTGGGTTTGGGTTGGAAGGGACCTTAAATGCCATCCAGTCCCACCCTTCTGTGGGCAGGGACACCTTCCCCAATCCCAGGTGGCTCCAAGCCCTGTCCAGCCTGGCCTTGGACACTTCCAGGGATCCAGGGGCAGCCCCACCTTCTCTGGGCACCTGGAACACCCTGCCTCTCTCGCTGGGGTCCCAAGCAGCAGGAGCAAGAGCAGCAGGCAGATGAAGAGCAATAAACCCCTTCTCAAACAGTTTTAAAGCCGATTCCGTGAGTCTGTTTGGGTGTGCACAGCTGACAGTCCACAAAGAGTGGGGCTGGGGGTTCCCAGTCCTCTTTGGGAGGTGTTCCAAGGGAATTGTGTGGAACAGCTGGTGCTGAGATCAAAAGCCCGCAGTGCCAGAGGTGTGGGTTCGTTCCCAGGCGCTGTCGGGGCTGTGTTGGCACTGGGGAGCCACATTTGCATGGAGCGTTTGCATTCTTGGTGCAAACCCAGCCCACGCCACAGAGCAGGCACGGAAATGGGATCCTGCAGGTGAAAACCTGGGATTTATCCC
This sequence comes from Pardalotus punctatus, assembly GCA_013400915.1. Taxonomy (NCBI): domain Eukaryota; kingdom Metazoa; phylum Chordata; class Aves; order Passeriformes; family Pardalotidae; genus Pardalotus; species Pardalotus punctatus. Next base: position 28,555 of record VZTX01016611.1, read on the forward strand.
GTGAAGCCTAAGAAACTCCCAGCTGGAAGAGCCAGGGTGCTTTTCAAAGAGATGCCACCACATGAACATCCCAGCTGCTCCAAAGCAGAGCTCGCTGCCCTGTGCTGCAAGCGGCTCGGGGTATTTGGGATGCCCAGCCCACAGCAGCATTCCGGGCTGGCACGGGGGCACTGCCCTCGCTCCCGGACCCCCGGCCCGTGCTGGGAGCGGCTGTGGGGGCAGGCTTCACTCAGCTCCCGATCCGAGGAGCCAACAGCGCGGAGACAAAAGGAATTATTTCAGCTATTAGCTGCTAAGAATAGCGGCGGCGGGGGTGCTGAGGTGCCTGACAGCGCAGCCGGAGGAGCAGGGATTGCAGTGGGAGCACGGAAATAGCCGCGCTCCGAGCTCCGTGAGTCAGCCCCGGCTGGCGGGGGCACGGGTGGGGTGTGCAGGCTTCAAACACGCCCTGCCCTGCCCTGCCCGGAGCAGAGCCAGCCCCGGGATGTGCTTCTGGGGGCACCGCGACCTTTGGCTGGGGAGCGGCGTTTTCCCTGCCGAGCATCTTCCCTGTCCCGAGGCTGTGTTTCCCCCGTGGGAGGAAAACTCCAAACAGCCCCACACGCTGCCCCCACTCTCCTAAAGGAACCGCTGCCCTGGGCAGGGGTCCCCGGGGTCCCTCTGGCACGGGGTGAGGGGTGTTTGGAGAAGGCAAACATTCCCAGGCCGGAGGAGTCTCTTGATGTCGCTCCAGCTGTGTTTCAGGGTGGTTCCCTCAGTGCTAATCTCGAGTTCCCTTGGCAAACACCTGAGAAAGGTCAGAGATACGGTCGGCAGGTATTTAAGTGCGGGGTCAGTAAGTGCTCAGGTGTGCAGAGATGGTGCTGACATCTTGTCCTGCTGCTCTCTAACAAAAATCCTTCTGGTATCACTGCGTGGTTTTATCCAGTATAGTTGGAAGAGGCAATTTTCCTTCTGTGCTGTTTGTGCAGCGCAGGGTACAACACATTCCTGATCTATGACGAGGTTTCCAAACTCCATAGTAAAGTGAATAATAATGATAGTAAATGTTGTATAACTTTTTTTTTCTTTTTTTTTTTTTTAATACAACAACCTTTGTATTACTTTCGTGCTGGATTTTCCAGTTGCTGTACATGGGGGGAAAAAAAGATTTTTTATAAAAACAAAACAATGCCAAACCAAAACAAAAAAAACCCAAAAAACAAAACAAAACAAATTCAGCATTTGTAATAAAAGAAGAGCCAGTCCTGGGTGCGACTGCAGAAAGAGTCGAGCTGGACAGAATTAAACATCTCAGCTGGAGCGTGGACCGGGCAGCAGACAGCCTGCTAAAAATAGATTAATCCCAATTACAGCCACACTTCTGCTTTCCCCAGGTTTCCCGTTCCACGGGGGCAGCGAGCGGAGCGGGGTCGGTGCCCGGGGTGGCAGCGGGGCCGGGGGCGCTCGGTGCCCGCTCTTGCATGAGCCGGGCCCGCTGGGAGGGGGTGGCTGTCCCTGCCGTGTCCCCCCGTGTCCCCCCCGTGTCCCCTGCCGGCCTTGGCTCCAGCTGCCCAGCCCGGCTTAACCCCGCTCCCAATGCCAATCTGTGCCCGCCGGCCCGGGCTCTGCGCAGCGGGCAGGGGAACGTGGTTAAAGATTGACAGCCCGGGCACCCCGGCACCCCCTGCCCCTGATCGCCCCGGAGCCCGCTGCTCCTGCGGAAATGTGGGTAAAGAGATCTGGGTGTGTTCTGTGCGTGAAATAAACGGATTGAAATGTGATTTTATATGGGTGAAATAGACAGATTGAAATGTGATGTTATATGGGTGAAATAAACAGATCTAGGTGTGTTCTATGGGTGAAATAAACGGATTTAGATGTGATTTTATATGGGTGAAATAAACAGATTTAAATGTGATTTTATGTGGGTGAAATAGATCTAGGTGTGTTCTATGGGTGAAATAAACAGATTTAAATGTGATTTTATATGGGTGAAATAAACAGATTAAAGTATGATGTTATATGGATGAAATA
>VZTX01016613.1:4104-17263 GCA_013400915.1 Pardalotus punctatus
CAAAAAAAAAAAAAAAAAAAAAAAAAGAAAAAAAAAAAAAAAAAAAAAAAGGTAATTTTGATATTTAGGTGGCAAATTTTCCCACTGAGATGCATCTGGAGTTCAGTCTTTTTACCCCGACAGACCTGGCGAAATCCTGTCATCTCCTCATGCTATGCCCCAGTCACTTCACGTGACTAATTACATCAGTCATCTCCTCTTCTGCTATTACAAAGTCCAAGATTATTTCCGAGTTTGCTCATCTGGTGATGCAGTTGCTTCCTACAAATGATCAGCGTGGCCTCTTCGCGTGGGGTTTCTCAGCTAAAACACACAGCACTCTCTCAATTAATGAATACTTCTTTAAGTCAAATAACACAGGAGGGTTCAGTGCCATGCCAGTTGGACTGTGATCAAGATTAATGGGGATTTTAAAATATAAAGCTCTTTTTTTTCACATTTTGCTGCCTTGCCTCAAAAATACAGCTCTTCTATATGAGACATAGAAGCAAAAGGAGGAATAAAGAGAAAATGTCAGGTGTTAAGCCTGCACTAGAAGAAGATTACAGACCAGTAAGCATAGGGGAAGATGGAAAGAGGAACTGCAGCTATTTTAATCATGTTTTATCTCTACTGGAAAATAGAAAGATAAATTAGAGTAGTAGACCTGCTACAGAATAAAGCAGAACACACAATATTAGACCCTGAGATCTTTAAGCTGCTTATAAAAGTTTGTGAAATACAAAATTTCTTCAGCAATCACTGCATGGACACCATTGCACTGAGAAGTACTTTGAGTAGTTGCAGTGGTGAGCCTACACTGGTAGCAAACAGGCAAGGAAAGAGGACTGCTAAGCAATTGAGATAATCCAAGTTTAGGAGGTCATGGCTACAGACTGTGCTTTTGAACTTACAGAACTCAGTGGAAGAAAAGCCCCAGATGCACCTATTCTTCTGCAGAGGTGTGGTCAGTGTGGTGGAAAAGCTACTATCACCTCAGCAGGTGCTGGCCCATCACCTTTGCTCATATGAGAGGCTCCTTTCTCCACCAAAACTGCTAAATGTCGCTGTATTTATTCATTCTGGGTAGCAGTCAGTGCCTTTAAGTATGGGCTTCACCAAGTCAGAGGAGACTGCAAATCAGGTGATGTAGAGTGGCGAAGTTTTACTTGACCTCCCATTAGCCCCAGTCAAGCCAGTTTATTAAACAAAGTAAACCATGAGGACCACAGGTGGAAATAAAACATACATCTGAACTGGAACTTTCTCACAAACATTATATTTTCTTTTTTTTATCTTCCCCACAAAATGTTTCGGATCAATCAGCAGCATAATATTCCAGTTAATGGACAGAATCAATGTTTCAGAGAACAGAGAAGGCAATATCCAAGAGGGCTAGACTGTCTCATTACTCTCTGGAAGAGAACCCAGATTTTGTTCTGGTTTGATTTGAGTTTTTTGACCACAGTTGTGCTGCCCTATTGGAAACAAATATTCATTAATTTCATTGAGATTTCTGCCTACCTCAGGAGAATGAGATGGGTATTTTACTTTAATCACATCCTTTGTAGTGATGTAATCATTGCAAGGTTTTTGTTTATTGGTGGATGTTTTGTTTGGGTTTTTTTTTCCCCCCTTTTTCCCAAAAGTGCTTAATTAATTCATTATTAGAAGCCCTCAGAATAGCATTTGGCTCATAAGTGATTTTTGGGCTGTGTCTAGGTGTTACCAAGGGACATTGTCAAGAGACCATTTCACTTTGCCTCAGCTGTTTCCTTTGCTACATCTGCACTTAGTTTCCTTTTCACATCACAGGGGAAGTTGCAATCTTCTGTTGGGGAAATAGGTAACTTAATTAAAGCACCTCAGGGAAGGGCTCTGCAGAGTATCAATTTCAGGAGACAATTTCAAAATTCAGTGAGCAAACATGGACTTCACAAAATAACAGTGTTAGACACTGCTGGGCAAGACACAAGCAAGGACAAGCATCTCAGGCTGCATCACATAGGATGTGTTCCTTGACCTCCTGTGGCACGACCGAAAGCTGAGGGTGCTCAACACCTCACAGGACTGCAGTGTCACTGTTGCCACTCTTCTGCCCTTGCACCACTAGTTCAGTTTGAAAGGACCCGACTATTTGGTCCCATCTGAAGATTAGAATTCCATTTAGTTGATCAAAACCTCCACTGGTTTTTCAGCATTCGCTTGAACTTCTATAAACCAAATTTATCTTTGTGTGTGATCTAAGTAATATTGAGTAAAAGGCTACTGAACACTGAGAAAAAAAATAGACTATGATTTAGATATTAGCTCACCAACTACATCTACCTCCTTAAAATCACACTGTTTTGATGCAGTCATCTGTTGTATCCCATTATACTGCTGCCTTCTTGCAATGCCATCAATATGCTCCAAAGAACAGCAGACATTAAAATCATTTTAGTGTACCAAACTGCTGAATGTAAAGAAGGAGTTTGCTATCAGAGGAAATGGAAAGCCAGGACTTTCCCGTGCTGTAATCTGTGAGGGACAGACTGGGTGCAGATGAAGGCTGCCATGAAACAAAGCATTTAGGCCGGCACTGAAACACTTCCTTTGCTGAGCAACTGTAACACTGCACACCAGACGTCTTTTTCTTCCTTTTTCCTGAGCAAGAATACAGCACCTAGGGCTAAATCTAGCACCAGATACAGCTGTTTAATATTCAGTTAGCAAGAAAAGAGAGTAAATTTGGTATTGTACATTGTAATTACTTAAACTTAGGCTGAGTTTTCCCAGTTGATTAAAAGATAATATTTTTTATGTCCAGCTGATAACCCCCATGCACAAGCTGGAAAACATTCTGTGTCTGTTTATACCAATCTGGATCCAGTCCCATCTGAGACATCTGGGTTCCTGGAGTCACAGCTTAGGTGCCTATTATGTTAATGATCAGACTAGACAGCTTTTCCCCATGACCATGCCGCCTCTGCAGGATTGCATCACAAACCAGCAGGACTTTCTAAATACATGGTCATATTCTCCTGATTCTAAATTATTCTTGTCTCAGGCAGTGAACAAGCTAAAAGGTGTAAAGAAGCAAAATAGTCTTCTGTGAGGTGCTAGTCTGTAATTCCAAAGCTTAGACATTGTTTCTGATCTCAGACTTCTTGTATCACATTAAATAAGAAGGCCATGTAGCAGCAGAGGTACCTCCCATTCTGATAAGTTCCAAGTGCCTAAAGTGATGCCATTAAACTTCAGTAATTTCATAAGTAAAAAGCTAAGTTGGAAATATTTGTACAATGCCTTACAAAAACACTGGTGCAATTCCTGCTCCAAACAGTTTGCAGACTAAGTCACAAATGAGAGGAAGACACAAATATTGAGAACTACTGTACACATTGATTTTCTACCACCAGGCTAGTCCTAAACCAGCTAACCTGGGTGTGAAAGCTGGATCAGTACAGTGTCTCCACAATGTGTTTTGCAGTGAGGCTTATCACTCAGAGTTGGTTTTTAGCTTGCCTGTGAGTCCTTGGCCTATGACCAGTAGCCATTCTTCCTGTCCCAGGAGATACAGCCTGCACTCCCCTGGAAATCTAGTTTATGGACACTCAACAGCATGTGAATACTGCCCAGTTAGCCTGCTTGGGTCATCTCCTGCCTGGCTGGAAGGATGTAAGAGAGAGATTGGGGGAATTGCAGTGGAAGCACTGGGAACAGAGCAGGGAAAGGGAGAGCTGGAAACAGGGAGGAGCCCAGAAGTTTCGCACTGAGAAAGATCCAGTGGGAAATGCAGAGCACACAGAATGCAAATCAGGAGAAAATTACAATTCATTAGTTACAATGTTCACAGGACTCTATTTTTCAATTATATTTTCTTTTCTTCTAAGAAAAGACAAATAATACCTACTCCTTAATGCTCCCATTATGTTCCCATTATTATTTTAATCTTAATTGTTTATCAGTTGAATTATACTTTAAAAGGCTGGTAGGGGCATATGTAGAGAATACATTTCTGTGCTTTGCTCAAAGAGGACCAGCTTAAGCAGGGATGTGAGAGGGCCTGGGAAGCCATGTGAGAGCAAGGAGAAGCATAAGGGCAGTGAGCCAGTTCTAAGTGTGCATGCTTCTAAATGGTTTTAATGGGGTCACTTCTGTCCTAAGGCACTACATGCTGCTGCTTGGATGACAGATTCTGCCCCTGAGCTTGTGAAAGGTTTTGCAGCTGAGTGTGACAAGCTTGGGTTTAGTGCAGAGGGGGCTGCACTCAGGACTTGAATGTGGCCAGATGGCAGAGGGACACTTGTGCCCATTTGAAGACTGAATGGCTACCAAGAAATAAGGCAGAGAGTAGGAGTCCACAGTGCAGAAAAAGACCTCAAGTCGTATTGAGACTTGGACAAAGGTTTCAGAAGAAGTGGATGGTTTAGGAAAGGCTGAAAAGGGACAACATTACAATATAATGGCTGTCAGTGAGAAGGAGTGGCTGCAGGTTTATTCTGCAATAAACATTTAAATTGTTCAGTGCAGAACATTTCAAAACCTACCTCATCCTCATTAGTACAGCTAATCACTCAGTGATTCTATTTTCTCTTTTCAATGTTATGTTCTTCTGTTATTGCAGAGAAATAGAAAATATACTTTTAAATAAAGAAACTGTAATTGGTTAGACAATAAACAACATGGGGTGGTCCAAACACGTAGCAGTTTGGAACTCTCCTCATTTAGAGCCTTTCTTACAAAAGCATTGTTGTTCAAAAGCCTGTTCTCTCTATGCTACCATCCATCCCTGCCATGAGAATATTGCAGGCAGCCATGGGAGAATTTTGTTAGAATTAATCACTAATCACCTTCTTGTAAAGGCCTTCTTTTATTCTGAAAGGTGCTAAAGGAGAAGCACGCACATACATATAAGCACCCAGAGCTTTGGGATAAAAGAAGTAAAAATATTGGTCATATAACTTTCTCCCTTGGAGGAAAAAAAAAAAATACAGGCATTTATTAGTCCAAAAGGGGGTTTTGGTGGTTTTTTTATTTGTTTTTTTTTCCTTTGCTTTTGCTAATCTTTAAAAATGCTTAATACATTGCTTGTGAGCTTCATGTTTCACTTTAATGCAGAGTTAACCCTTGCAATTCATTAATTGACTTTATGTTGCATTAAATGCTGCAATCAATTTGGTCTCAATATTCTACACTTTTATCTCTGCTATATAAAAAAAAAGCTCTATTAGCTTTACTTGGCTCAAAACCAATACAGTGAACTACCCTTAATTATTAATAATCTGTTTCCCCTTCAATAAAACTTTTTGGACCTTTACTACAGTAGGATGATATATTTATTTGGTGTGTAGGGTTCAGAGCAATACAGTGCACTCTCTCTGGGAAAGAATCCAAAAATAACTATCTACTTGATATCAACCCAAGGGATTTCCTAAGGGAATGGGAGTATCCTTTCAGGGCAGATCATCAGTGGTTTAGGGGAATTAGACAAATTTGTGTCTGGGGAACAGATGCCTCAGGGTTTGTAAATGTGTGAGAGAACCTTTCCCCCCTCGGTCACCAGTTCAAGTCCATCCAGCACAGCAGTGACTGGAAGCTATTAAACATCTAATGAACTTCTGGGGCCTCCTGAAACAGGGAGTGGGATTCCTAACAGACACTTGCTAACATCTTGGAGCTGCTCCTACCCAAGCTGCAGCCTCACCAGCAATACATAGACACAGAAACTGGGAATAAGCACGGTGGAGTGAAGATCATTTTATCTGCTAAATGCAGTTAGGAGGCTTTTTCTGGGCTGGCAATCCAGCTTTAGATTTACTGCTGGCAGTTTCTTTTTCTTTAAAAGAAAGAAAATGATATATTATAAAGCACTACATTAAGTAACCTTTCCTCAGAAACACCATCAGAAGAGCCCAGAAGCCTTACAAACCCACACTCACAATGCCTCAGGCCTTGGGGAAGATAAAGGAGTAAAGAAAGATTTGATTTCATGCTTAGAGGCCAGTTCTGGGAGTCCTGGGACTCTTGAACTGCTACATGCTGCACATCCAGCTTTTGGGCAGGTCTGCTAGGAGAAAGAGGAGACAAATGCTGAGCATTACAACCACAAACCACAGCTGTTGATGGGAACTGGCAGGAGACCAGGGAATGCTGGGAAGCATAGATGGCCTGCAGCAGAAGGTAGGGCTGAGCAGGGCTCTCTGGCACTTGAAGCTTTTTTATTCATCTCCCGGTGCTTTTCCATCCTGGCATCTGGTTTCCGTGACAGCACAAGGGAGGGACAGTATGGTGCAATTTTATGGTATGTTCTCCTGGGTTATGTTGGCACTTCCTCGGGTAAACATGCCTCGCCTCAGGCTCAGCTTCACCGGCCTCTGGGTTCAGATTATTTGCAGTGCTTTAGTTTGCTGATAGCTCCATCCAGTTGTCTCCGTATTTCATTTGAGGAGGAGGGGGTCGAGATTTGCCAGCTGTCCTGCTGTTCCCTCAGTTCAGAGCCACGCTGAGGGCAGAGACAAGCTGTGGCAAAGCCCTGTCCATCAGCAGAGCGGCCACCAGGTGAGCACGTGATGGGGCTCACAGCTCTGTGGTCCAGCGCAGGAACTGGTGAAGCTGGAGCCAGGCTTTGTGCTACAAGACCTTAGATGTACCCTGGTGCTCTTATTTTCTCACACCTTTTTGAGTAGAAGATTTTCAGGGCTCTCTTTATCCATTCACGGCTAAACTGTGCCCAAATTCAGGCACAGGCTTCTGAATAGTACAGTAATATAAACTGAAAAGAGAATGCATGTTTTAATGGCTGAAAAAGGAGGAGAAAAAAAAAAGAGGAAGGTTTCTGTAATGGGATCTGCTGCTCACCCACTTTTGTTACCAGCATGTGCAAATCTTGCTATTCCGGTCCATTATATTCAACAATCTTATACTCAGTGGCAGGTGAAATGTCATACCTCGGGGTAAATTTTCACTGCAGTAGGCAGAGAATTTGTCCTTTAAACACCCTTAGTATTAATGGGACATTGATCCAGCAATTTAAACTCCAAGAGATACAAATGTCTCATGTGGGACCATTTTCAAATGTGTTGACATTTTGATTCACAAAATAAGATACTTTTAGAAACAAATGCAAATTCATTTCATTCTCGATTTGAGGTCAGCTGGATACTGGAAGAGAAATGTGCAATGAATGTTTAGTATGCTCATCAACTATCTTTTAATCTCTGTACACTCAAAAATAAAAATGACATCAGAGAAAGGAAGGACAATTTCTAAAGTTCTCTGCATTAACTAGTGTATAATCTCATGGGGCTGGAACCTAAATTCACCTATTGCACTAGCAATATTAGTGTCTATGGCAAAAGGAGGTTTTGGGATAAGGGACCACATTTCAGTGACATCTGAAAATACTTATTTCACACAATTGGATATGCTTTCATCTCCGATGAGTTTTGATCCTGCTGAGCTCCACCGGGGAAGTTGTCAGTGTTTTACTGATGTCAGTGAAATTCACAGTAGGACTGGAGCCCAAAAAAACAGTGTAGGAAATAAAACAAAACAAAGCAAAAACATACCAAGAGGGGGTAGCTTAATTTGTTCCCAGACCAATGCTTTGGCTGCTCTTCCAGCTCAGAAACTATTCAGTACACTATGAGAAAGATGATCTAAACAAATATTTAGAACACACCCACAAGTGCCTGACAGATAATGAGTAGGTCAAACCTTAGGGGAACACAGCAAAGCCTGAATGTTGGTCTGAGCTCCATCCTGCAGAAGAGGGTAAGGCAGATATAGAGCAACTGAAGAAAGACCAGCTTGGCAAGTTGGTGTGTCAGAGTTGGATGTGAACTACCACCACCTGCCCTTGGACCAAGGCTTGGGGGCACTGCCATGGCTGCAAACAGCACACTGGGAGCAGAAACATGCCTCACCTTCCTCCTGTCCCCCTGTATTTGAGCACATGGTGCAGCTCCCAGTAGAGGGGAGTGAAAGGGGATCTGCTCCCTGTGCTGAACCCCAGCAGGCAGGGCCAGCAGGGGCTGACTCTGGTTTCCCCCAGAACCAAGGACACCTCTAACTGCACCCTAAAGCTCCCCCAGCAGCAGGGCTGAGACGCTGAGGTATGCTGGACACATGGGTAGTAATGTGGATGGCATGTGAGCTGTTTTTCCACAGGGGGATTTCACAGGAAGCCCACGGCTCCTCTCGAGTGGACATGAGCATCCCCTGTTGCAGAAACCCCAGCTGGTGAATGTCACATCATGAGGGGGGAGCATGAGGACTCAGATCATGTCATGCATGAGGAAGTAGGGGAGGAGAACAAATGCAGGGGAAGTTTCTCACCAAAGTCCCCCTGTAGAGCAGCCTCTGCCCTTGCCCTTCCCCTTCCCCAGCAGGGCTGGTGCAGACAGGGTTGCAGTTCTGGGAGCTGCTGTCCAGGGGAAGTTACACCAATTTGGGCACTGACTGAGAACACAACTTCCCTCGCAGACACACGTACAACAGTGCCCAACAGAGCTAAGAGGAAGAGGAAAAGCCCAAACACCATGCAACATGCAAATTACCGCATTCAGTTCTATGAAAACTGCCCAGGAACAGCTCCTAACCCATGCAGCACTGGGCAATGTGGTGATAGGCCACGGTCTATTTGGTGGCCTTGGACCAGATGGTCCTCTCCAAGGGCTCTGGATAAGTGCTCCAGCTTGCCAGTGGGATCAGTGGATATGCAAGGTTGTCAGGATCAGTCCTTTTCTACATGCTCACTCAAACATAGTACTCTCCTTCCAGGCCCCTGCTCTCTTTTCTTGCTTCCTCAAACTGAGTGGTGTCTGCAGGAGGCTGCAGGGGGAAGAATTTACTGGTCCTGTCCCAGCTACATGATCTCCAGGGAGCCCTGTGCAAAAGCATGTGGGGTGGCACAGTTGCCACCCAGGTGGCATTTTCCCACCTGGGGAACAAGAGTTTGGTGTACCTCCACCAACTGCTTCTCACATCAGGTAGTTTATTTTTTAAGAAAAATATGACAGTCCAAACAGAACCTCAACAGGTTTAAAAGACCATTTTTTGGTGTGTGAACAGCAGCTACAGGTCCTGGATGCATTCATACCTCTAAAATGTATTTTAGAGGTGTTGTAATTCATGTTATGTCCATGCATACAAGGGGGTAGCAGCAGACCTAGGACAGGTGCAAGTGGACCTAAAGCAGGTTTTTCTCATAAATGCAGCTGTAGTAACACCAGTAACTAGGATGTCTCAGCTGTGTATCCTCAGCACAAGAGGTCCTGGTATAAATTTGCAACTTGGAGACACTCCTAAAACCATCTCCTTTCAAGGCAGTGATCCTGAGAAAGAAACATGGTCCCAGCCCTTAAATAGAGATGGGAATGGCTTCTTCATTCACATTTGATGGATTGCTGTAGGCCATTGCCAGTGATATCTGTGATACTCAGAGTGCACTGACAAGAGAACACTAACACGTACAGTAAATATTGCTTAATGCCTCAATGTAAGCAGGATGCCTGACAGACCCACTAAAGCACAGAAGGCAGTATTTGGTCATCAGTGAGTCCTTCAGCAGGAGTTAGGATTCACAGGCAGGAGCATATGCCCTCCTCGGTTCTGGGATTGCCAGAAGACTCCTGGGAATCTGGTTCCTATTTTTCACCTATGAGTTTTGTTGACTAGTCCAGACCCAGCACCATGGAAGCCCAAATCATCTCTGGAGCTTGCAGACCACAGAGATACTTCCCATCACACTCTGTGTCTGTGTCTCTGGCAAGACACTGAGTTGGGGGGAACATAAATCATCCATCACATAACTGCCCCAATGCCAGCAGCTCTCCAGTGCCAGGAGCATACTGCTGGATGAGGTCTGCAGAGACAGCCTCCAGTTGTCCCTCTGTGGGGTAGTTCAGAGGAGGGGCACCCCAGGGAAAACAGCCAACTCCAGCTCTTCTTTGGCTTTCCCCATTTGGGGATGGCCCCTGCCCCTTGCCTGAAGCAGCCTGGACACCTCACGAACTTCCAGTACAATCCCTGCCAGAGGCTTCTGGGCAGCAGCGTGCCTGGTGCTATCCAGCCCTCCCTGTTTTTGCACCCTGCATGCTCTGGTTGGGAGCATGGTGCAAGGAGAATGAATCCAGCCCTGCCACCCAGGCTGAAGCTCTGCAGCCACCACGGGCTGCTGACAGCCAAACCAGAGCCCTCTCTTGCACTGTTATGGGAGGGAGGTCACCAGTTTAACCGCGCTGGAGCAATGCCAGCCCTTTGAGTAAACTTTCCAAAGCTGCACTAAGGCATTGTTTAATTTTGATTTTCAAGTGACCTCTGATTCTTCTGGATATGCTAGGGGTGGAAGAACATTCACTCCCAGGAGTTTGACTCTGGCAGTGGGCACAGGGCCTAGCATGGAAGTTCCCAGGGAAGGGGGGAGAGAGGTGAAGGCTCTTGCTGTTCTCCCCTCCCTCAAACACATCACCCCACCAGTCTACTGCACACTTTAATTTGCACCAATAAACCTGTTTGTGTGGGTCATGCTGCGAATGAAAATGATGCCAGAATGTGAGATGAAAAATAGTCTGCAAAGAACCAAACCACCAGAGAGTTATTCTAGTGAGGTGAATAATTCAGCAACTGGTTTTTACTGCAACCCTGTTAATAGCAACACAATTACAGAAGAGGAGAGTAAACCAAAGCTGGGGAGAGGAAACAAGTGCCTTGGGGGCTCCTATCTCACCGAGGAAATGGAGGGTGGATCCAGGCCCCAGCATGGGACTCAGGCCACAGCCAGGGCTCCTGACAACAAGTGACCTTAGCATGATACATCCAAAGCTGCATTCACAGCAGTTGAGCAAAGAAATTAAAGGTGTGGTAAAAATGCCCTGGCAGTTGCTAACGCTTCACAGTGCTGAAAGTAGCACTTGGTATTGGCACAAGGTTAGTGGCATCTGCACAGCTCTCTGCTAACTGGTGACTGAGCCCTGCAGGGAAGCGAAGCTGCAAGGACAGGAGTGGGACAAGGCGAAGGAAGTGTGAGCTGCAAACCTCTGCTTGCCTTGCTCAGCATTGGATGAGTGTTAATTCTCTGCTGGCTTGCACAGCCACAGACAGGCCTGTTCCTACTAATTTTAGCCCTTGCCTAATTTAAAACTACAGACATGTTATTTTCATCGTGGTATTTTTTCCTCTTTTTAACAGGTTGTAAGCTGCCAGATGCACTCCACATGGTTAAGATATTGGTGCTGTCCAAGGGGAGGTGAGAAACCTTTTGTTAAAAATAAGAAGCAGGCAGAATGAAATTGCACATTAAAACTTTGAGCTATCACAAGCGCCACCTCAGCTGCCTGTGCTGGGCTGAGGAAGGGAGCAGGGCCTCTGGCCTGGCTGCATTGTGGTCTGGAGAAGCACCTTCCTCAAGCTTCAGAGGTCCCAGCCCAGGGTGCCCAGCTGTCTACTGCAGAGGTTGTGCTGTGCCCCATCACGAGGACACACATAAAACCATCTGCACTCTCTGCCTTCATTCCCTCCACCCATATGCCCACCCTGCTCACAAGTGTTTGCTCATGCTGCCCAAAAATACAACCACACCGAGACCTGCTCTCCCTGGTGCTGTGCCTTTCCCCTGACATGGGTAAGCACCTTCTCCTGCCTCTGCTCCTCCTCTCACACCTGGATCTGTCACCCATCTCCAGCAGAGGTGAATGGCAGATGAAGTGCTGAGCCTGCCCACAGTGGGAAGCAACCCTGTGCTAGAAACGGGTGTGAAAAAGTGGTGAAATGAGGAAACATTTGTGAGAGGAAGTGAGTGGGTAGAGGGAAAAGCCTGGAGTGAACAAAAATCAACAAATAACACACTGAAACTTGAGCTCTGAGTGCTCAGGATGGATAAAAGTACACCAAAATACAAAAAAAGAACACACAAATTACTACCAGAATGCAAGTATTCTATGCTAACATACACATAGTGCATGCTAGGGAACAAAGTACTGAAAATAAAGAGTAGGCTCAAAATAAAAAAGATGTCTTAAGATCTAATGCCTTAACAGCAGCAAGGTAGCTCCAGTGAGGGTGAGCAGGGGACACAGCAGATCATGCACATAACTCTAAGTGGATCTCAAAGTCCAAATGGATTGATGGTGTCTCACTAAGCACAGACATGGATTTTAGCAGCTGCTAACAGACTACATGCCCCTGCACACTTTAATATAGTACTTTCAAATACAGCACTTGAAAGACAATAATAAAAAAAAAAGAAAAAAAAAAGAACTATTATTTCTAGAACAATCAAAATGGAAGCACAGCTCTGTTGTTTCTGACAGAGCAGTAGCTCCTCAGTTAAGATTTTCACCTGACAGAGGTAGCAGTGCAGGAACCTAGGAATACAATTCCCAGTTTTTCAGCCTATTACTTGTGCATTCCTGACCTGTAAACTCTTCCTTCCTTCTCTAGCCTTGCAGAGCAAGATTGACAGTGCTATGTTTTCAGTAACACACCAAAGAAGACCTTCTTTTTTTGCTTAAAGAACAACAAACTTGGCCCAAAGGGGCTGTACCTGAAACCAGCCAGTTTTACACTCTGAGAATCAGCCTACGCCAACCACAGCTCCCACTGGTGAGAAGTTATTCAGGCAAGTCCCTCCTCTAACCACTCACCCAGTGAGTTGGTTTCATCCAAGCTGCTGCCATGGTCATGGGGAATGAATGATGGACAGGTAAACAGCTATTACGGCAAGCACAGAAAACTGTCCAGTTTTGGTTGCATCTCATTTTCGTTCCCACATATTTCAAACCAGCTTGTTCCACAGGGATCACCTGCAGAAGAGGTGCCCTTCCACACATAGTAAGACTGCCCATACCACTTCCATTTTAAAAGAATTACAAAAGTGATCTGAGAGTTGTCTGTATATTATTCCCCAAATTTGTCAGTGGAAGAGCCCAAATGTACTCACTTGGCATGACACCACTCCCTCTGGGGCTATGGCGAGCGAGCACTCTTGGAAAGCCGGCAGTGCATCCGTGCCACGGGTTACGATGATTGCTACTGACAGGTTCTTCATGGTATCACAACAAATTAGGTCACAGATTAGATTTTCATAGCGCAGATTACAACTTGTGTCTACATCTTTTTCTTAAATAGGGACGGTTGTGGCCAGGAGGTTTGACCTCAAGATTGGGAACAAGGCAGATGCTTGGGACTGGGGGGG
>VZTX01016613.1:17291-67890 GCA_013400915.1 Pardalotus punctatus
GGGGGGGGGGTGTCACATTTCTTGTTCAGACAAAGACTATCTTAACAAGACTCAGATAAAATTCCTAGTTTTCTGCTGTAGTCAGAAGACTTGGTATTTTTCCCTTTCTATCCAGCAAGCCTTTGAGAAATAATGAGTTTGCCCACTAGATACCCTGGGGTAGATCTTACAGCATTATTGCAAAACAGATAGCAAACCCAGCTCTAGAAAGAAGTTTTAGAAAAAATGAATTTTTGATGATAGCAAAGCAGCTTGCACTACCTGAAAAACTTCTGGGAGTGGAAACCAAAGCTACCTATTAGATTTATCCCACCTATTACCACAAGGTCACACATACACTCAGTTTGAGCATCTCTAGTGTAGAAAAATCTCGAGGGAATAAATTCATGTGTGCAGTATTTGTTTTAAAATATACCCAGCAAGGACGGTAATAGAACAAAGACACACACACAAAAAAATTTTAAAAAATCCAAGCTATATCAAGCTCCTCACAGAGCAGCACAGAACAAAGGTTTCCAACAGCTGAGTAACTGCAGACACCGTGCAAAGTGCTTCCTACCCACTGTGAGATACAGCCCTGCTGCAGATTTGAAAACCAGCTCTAGCAACTGTCTTCCAGCAGACTGTCAGGGCTGTTCTGCTCCCAGCCACCTCCTCCCTCGGAGCTGAGCTGCTGCAGGGGAGAGAAGGAGCCTGGGAGCCAGCAAGCTGGATTCAGCTCCCAGTGGAACCATGCAGGTCTGCATGGGGGCAGTGATACAGATGATAAACAAGCCCACAGCCACAGTAAGCACTAAAGGAAAACCTAGAGCAGATGATCAGGAGGACAGGTCTTGCACTGAACTAACCTCAGAGACAAGCCTTTCTAAGTCAGGGTGGAGAGAGCATTGCAGGAATGACCTTCAGCTTACAGAAACAGTCCTGAAACCCACAATGGGATCTGTCCTTGGGTGGCCCAGAGACCCATACTGGCTCTCTACTCAGCCTCTGGAGCATGTACTTAGTCACCCAGAGCCAGTCTGCTTATACCTGCTGGCAGACCAACCTGTAGTGTCTAATCAAGCCCTTGAGGCTGTCTGCAGCCAAAGGACACAGCCTCTCTTACTGTTCCCAGAGCAGCAAGAGGAGCACATGATGCTGTGCCCGTGCCCTATCTGCAGGTTTGGACAGGCTGGTACTCAGCACCCTCCACTCTGCCTCACACCAGCCCAGCCGCCCCATCCAGCTGCCAACACTGCTGGCCTGAATCATCCTGCCTGTGCCTCCAGCTCTGAAACAATCTTGCACGTCACTTCAGCAATTTTTCACAGGAAATACGCTTTTACTTTCAAAATACTCTGGGCCTTGTTCTCCTCCAACAAGCACAGGAAGTATCTCAAATACCAGTCTTTATTTTTATGAACCACTATTTATCCTCTGATACCTTTGAGTACAAAGAAATAAATACAAAGAAAAGTTGAGAGCGGCTGTGCCCTTCCATGCTCAGAGGCGGCATTAATGTTTTAACTCCCCTCAGTGCATCAGCTTCTCCCGGTGCTCTTGCTGGGCACGCTCACATTTAGAGGCACAGAATGAGGCCTAATAATTTTTCCCTCAAGCTTGAGCTGTGCTGTGCTGATTATTGAAAATCCATTGCACATGCTCCTTGCTGAGCAGTCTGAACTATCGATCTCAGTTAGAGAAAAGGATGCTCTGGACTTTATTGGAATTGTCTTTAAAGGTCCTACAAGTGTTCCTACTTGATGCTGAATACTTCCTAGTCTCCCTGCAGAGCACTGCCTCAGACCTGCTCAGAAGCTCCTTCATGCCAGAGGCTCCTGCTGAGCCATGGAGGAAACCACATCACCAACCCTGAGAAAGCAAGTGGTGACAACTGTCAGAGAATGCACTAATGAGGCCTCTGGCCTAAGCAATGCTCCAAGACAGCAAGAGCAAGCAGCAGGTTGGGGCTGCTGTCTGCAACAACTGGAGAGCATCCTGCTGCCTGGACATGCATGGGCTCCTGGTCCCTGCTGAGCAGGGAACACAGGAGGAGCTGTGCAGCCAAACACCCTCTCTCACTAAGGCAAGATGACCCTGGGCAGCGCCAAGCACTGAAATGACCCAAGGGGTCTGTATGCACCTGGGAGGGTCCTTCAGAGCTCACAGAAGCACCATGAACACTCCCCCCACTCCCCACAGCATCAGTTCTGGCCTCCTTGACATAAACAGGCAGCAGCCATTGCCAACCTCGACTTCAGTCACACTCTGAAACAAAGAGGACATTAAACTTCCACCAAAATCCCACATCTCCTCAAAGCACTTCTCAGTTTGGGGTGCAGATGTGGGGTTTTCTTTGTTTGAATGAAAAAAAAAAAGAGCCTTTCTCCTGTTTTAATCACATACCTAACAAAACACTGAATAAACATCATCCTCATGGCTTTTTGGGTCATGTATATTAAAGAATGGTTATTAGGGATAAGAGTTAATTTTTAAATGGCAAGAGGGTAACTTTGCTCTGAACCATAGAGCCAGGTAATCCTCATGGTTTAGGGGCTGCTCTGTGCTATTTCCTCTGTTTCAGCACTAAACCTTTTGAAACAGCTTGCTCAAGAGAGGGGTAGTTTTCACACAGAGTCACGATCACAACCACACCACCACTCCTGCCCAGAGGAGGAAGTACCAGATCCCCCAAAGTAGAAATGCCCATGCCCTCGCCAGCCAGTCCCGCACATTTCTGGCTGCTGGGCCGAATTTTTAGGTACAAGATTTACATGAACGAGGACGACCGATAGGTCTTCGGCCTGGCATCTGTACTGGCAGCACAAGAAGCCTCCATCTAACATGGTCACCGCTGCTCCCAGCCCAGGACGGCAACAAGCAGAGTCCATGGTGTACAGGACCAAACCATGGCTTCCTGCTGAGGCCAACCAGCCCGTGCTGCTGCCGGGCATCAACCCGGCAGTGCCTGGAGATGGTGTGGGTTGGCGTGAGGGCTGTCACACCGCTCGCTGGACCCAGGACACAGAGGACCTCCGGTCCCTGGCCCGTCACCGCCTCGCAGACAGGAGCGGATCCGCCTCGGCCCCTCTGACCTGGGCGGCCCCGCAGTCCCCGTGCCCTGGGGAAGCAGAGCTCGGCCAGAGCTCTCTCCAGGCCGCCCTTGTGCTCTCTCCGCGGCCCCACAGACCGCCCGGCGCCGCGGGAGGCGGCCGGGAAGGCGCGGGGCTGCCCGGGCAGCGCAGAGCATCCTCCGCGGGGCTGCGCGTCCCCGCCCGGGAAAGGGGCACAGCGGGGCGGGGGCTCCCCCGGGTCCTCCCCGGCTCCTCTCCGCCCCGCGGCTCCCCACGGGCGCCCACCCCCACGGCCCCNGGGAAGCCCTTACCTGGGCACGGGGCGCAGCCTCGTCCCTCGGCTGCCGGCGGCGTCACGGCCGCAGGTTGTGGCTGCGGGCGGCAGTGCCGCATCGATATAAAAGGAAGCGGCGCGGGGGGAGGGAGAGGCGGCCCCGGCACCTTCGCCGCGCCCGGCCCCGATCCACGGTCCCCTCACAGCTCCCTCCCCGCCGCCCCCGGAGCAGCGGCTGCGGCTCCCCCCGGGCGGCCCCCGCGGGACAGCGGCACTCGCGGGGCGTTCACCCCGCCGGGCCTGGGGTGAAGGATGGAGCGCGGGTCAGAACCTTGGCATCAGCCCCCACATCCATCCCGGGGCCCAGGAGAGACCCTTCGTGAGGAGCCAGCCATGGCCCTGCCCTCACGGTCTGCTCCGGGCCAGCACTCACGAAGCTCACACAACGCAGCAGAGCACAGGCGAGGCTCTGCAGCCATGGAAAGGGACCAGCCACATGCCGGAGCACCTTGCTTCAAATGTGTGTACCAGAACCCAACCATCTCCACCAGTCTCCTGGCTGCAGGCTCTGCTGGAGCTGCCCTGGCCCGAGCAGCACGTGGGGCTGCAGGCTTGTGCCTAGGGAAGGAGTGACATCCTGGGAAAGGACTGCTGGCAACTCCAAAGGCACGTGTTGGTCCCTGCTATGGTCAAGGCCTGGTTATCCAGTCTGGCAGCCAAGCTACTTCAGTGAGACAATGTCTACAGGCCTGGCTTTGGAGGATCAAAGGAAAAGCTCCTCAAGGCCTAATTTCTCCTTCAAACTCCAAGAGCTCTTTCCATTTCTAGAGGTATACTCAGAGTTCGGAACAGTTGTGACATCTCTGAGGCACTTTGCCTTTTTCTTCAGTTCTCCATTCTATTGATAACTGATGACATCTTGGTTGCACAATGAGTGAGGGTCCCCCCAGGACACAGCCTCCCCATCTGCTCCTTAGGAAGCTCTCCCTCCAGCAACAGATGCTGTTGTTCTCCTGCACCATCAATCCCTTTCAGGAAGGGACAGGGATTAGATGTGGGTAACACGTCTTAAGGTAATTTCTCTAAATGGCATTTTGCTGCCCAGCTTTACTGTCAGGCACTGGTGGGGGGGCTGTGATGCTTCATTTTACTCTTCAGCCCTCGAGGCCCCATGTCATAGCACGGGTCTTGCCACAATGGCTGCAAGTCCTGTCTTTTGCCCAAAGCAGATGGAGATGTGGACAGCAGTGAGGCTGGGATGCTGAGAAGTCAAATAGGTATCAGGATCCCTATGCAGAAATACTACACTTAGTGCCCTCTTTTATATTCCACCAGGCAAGCAGCTAAAGCTATGGATCATGGGCAGAGCAGGTGCCTGCTCTACAGACAGAGGGAGGTGATGACCCCTGGCAGTCCCCCCATCTAAATAAACATTACCAGGGGTTACATTTTGCATGAAAAACATTTAAATGGAACACTGCCATGGGCAAATGAGAGGAACAAAATCCTGCTCTCAAGGGTTTTAAAGCAGAGAGGGGTTTTCTACCTCCAAATTTCTTGGTTGTTTTTTTCTTCCCCCTCTCAAATTTCTCTGCATTCCAGCAGGGAAAGGGGAACAGAAGGAGCTTTTCTGCTGGTCCCAGCAGCATCTCATCCAGACAGACCTGGCTGGGAACACAAGTGTCAAGTTAAAGGATGATCTGTCCCTAAGCAAGGTGACTGTTCCAGACCTACTCCAAGGAGGTAGTGGGGGTGCCAGAACCACATTTAAGGGTGGACCTGGGTCCTGTGTGAGGCTGCAGCCAGAGATTGCTCTGGCAGGGTGGCAGCACCTCCTTGCTTACAGCTAAATGTGGAGGAACAGGCCCTTCTGCTCCTTCTCAGGGCCCAGCTTTTACAGCAGCATAATGCTGACCAGATGGGCTTACTGCCCTGCTGCCCTCCCACACTACGTATTGTTTGCTGACATCTTGCTGCTTCTCCTGGACAAGGAACCTTCACTTCACTGGAGACTGCATTACCTTGACCTCTCAGGTAAGTATATGGACAACCTACAGGCAGTGCTTGCAGGAGACCTGCTGACTCCTTCTGATTGATCTTCACATCAACAATGGAGTCATTTTTACTCTTTCAAACTGTCCAGGCTGCGGTTTGTGAAGGTCCCCATCCCCTGCTCTTCTCACACCTCCACTTTGTAGCACACGCAGAGCTCAGATTTATTTCTATACTCTGCAAAAGCCTTGGAAGTCACTGTCTTCCAGCATCACTTGGTGTCCATTCACTTCAGATGAAGCTGTTTCTTGCTCTCCAGATTTCCAGATTGCTAAACTTCTCTTTTAAGCAGGCCTGCAGCTCTGTGCACCCTATCAAGGCAGGTTTAGCATTTGTTCTCCTGTTTCTTTCTGCAGAGCTTGGCACAGTTCCTGTAGGGAAGACAGAGACTGAGGAATATCCTGGATCACAAATCTGCTCTTCATTCCCACACTTCTGTCCACAGAGGTCAGAACTACTGCAGTGGTCCTAGAATTGCTCCACAAGGCTTTTTTTTTCAAGCTCCTGGGTGGGTTTTTCAACGTTTCTCGTTGAAACGAGAGTATGCAGCTGGCTGCAGCTCACTTACTGCTCAGCTACCTGGGGCTCTTGCTTCCTGCCTAAAGCTGTTAAAGTAGGGCTACAGTGCTGAACTCAAACCCTACAGTGAATCAGGGGAAGGCATTTGGATATGTAGACCTGGAGCAATGGATGGGATGGCTTGTAGTGTAGACAGGCGATTGCAGGCAGTAGAATCTTTACTTATTTGAAAAAAAGAAAAAGGTCTGCTTTGTCTTTGAGGTGCCTAAAGCAGCAAGTGGCCACTGGTGCCACCAGGTCACTAAGGAAAGCTGCAGGCTCCAACAGAAAACCACGATAAACCCCTGCTTAATCACCAAACAGCTGTTGACCTCTTTTGTGCACATTCAGCTCAAGGTGGCTTGTCTTTACTTCAGTCTGAAGTTCCGGAGCACTAAGGAGTTTCCGATACCTAAGTTTTTGTATTTTATTTAAACACTAAGAACTCCAGCTCAGAGGGATTGTTGACACTGCAACAGAGATGTGAGGGAAGGGAGAGATGAAAAACATTACTAAACTAGGTTTAAGAGCTGTTTAAGGCTTAAGCTTGTAAGTTTGCAGGCAGGGATAATAAGTTATTCCTGGAGCATTCCCTGAGGAAAAGACTGGGAGATTAACTAGTTATAAAAAAAAACCAACCAAAAACACAAAAAAACAAAAAAACAAGCCTAACACCACTGTTTCAAAGTGAATAAAGTTAAATACAATGAAACAACCTCTCTTACAGCCATCCTGGAGTAGTTGAGGTCGACTGCTCGAGGTTGATTCATCTACACAATGGGACTGTGAGAGGGAAATCAGATTCATAATTTCTGGTGGTAACTGAGGCACAAAATTATCTTCAAGCCTTGGGGAAAAAAAAATCCCATGTGGGAATGAACCTAGTCCCACACAGCCTTTCAGAGAAGAGCAAAAAGCACAAGGGGAAGAGATTTTTCTGATCAGACACTACAAAAACCAAGGTCCAACTGGTAGGCACAGCATTAATAGAGTTAACAATGAATTTAAAGTTCCAGGTAAGCTTAAACCTTGTTCAAAACATTCTTCAGGTGGTGCAGAAAATGACCGATTAGCTTCCCCTCTGCTCTGACAGCTTAGCAGATGTGACAGCTGTCACAAACTGTTCCTCCCTGCCCCCACCATTACAAAAGGACTGGAGCAGACATCCGCCTTGCTGCAGACAGGAGGATCTGTTCTGTAATTTACAGAGGAACAAGGCAGAGCCTGTACCATGACACACTATCGTTTTTACTGTTCCCAAAGAGCAGCTGACCAGAACCAGCCAAGACGTGCAGGTTTTGTGCCCACTGCAGCTCAGGGGGGTGTCAGCTTAAGCACGAGTTGACAAACAGCACTTAGCTTATCTCAAGAAGAAACCTGAGCACTCCCTCAGCAGATGACAGAGCTGTAAATCATGTTATGTATAGCCCTGAAAGTATCATTAAGACAACTCAGAATAGTTAGTTTGTACTAGATAAGAAAAATGTAGTCTTGCAGCTATGTAAATGAAAACATCTTACAGTCATGTGTGCATTTTGCATCCACCTGAAAAGTCTCCAGCTGTTTCAGAAGGGCTAAAGGTTCTAATAAAAGCATTCCCAAGAGCCTTAAACTCTTAATTTGAGAAGCTCTCTGTAAGAATATAATGTCTGAAGCTGAAATTTATTTACTTAGGGAATTTTGCTGCTCTGTCATGTTCTGTTTTCTTGGCATAGGAGGGTCTAGGGTCTGAGTCTAGGGTTTCCCAGTCTAGGGTGTGAGTGGCATGAAACCATATCATAGTGTGGAGCATGGGCAAAGTAAAGTTGTTTTCTTTCGATGCTCAGGTGAAATTTCACACAGAACTAGAGAGTTCTGGGGAGGGGAAGCATCTGAAAACAAATCATATTTATAGGGTTGAACTGTTTCTTTTTTGTTGTGCAAGAGGCAGCTATTTTTGAGTTTCATTCCTTGGTACTTCATATTTGCACCACTTGCACTGGTATAGATTGCCAGTCTTCTGTTTAACTATGAGCTTTAGGTTTGCCAGGAGAAGGGTAAGGAGACCGAACCTTTGAACAACAAGGGAGTTCTCTGGGCATGCATTTGTCTTGTTCTCTGCTGCTTCAAACAGTATATGAGATATCCACCTCAGTTTTGACTTAGGTAAGGAAATCAATACATGTCACTGAAGAACATATAATACAAGTAGGACAGAGAACTGTTGGAATCAATGTCTCTCTGATTGCTGTTATCTGAAATATTGTGACATGGTAGAAATTGAGCAAAACCAGGATATTTAACCAGACTGATTCTCCTGCCCCACATCCATATTTCCCCCCTCCAACCCCCTCATGTTTAGCCAATGTAGATTTGAAAGCCCCAAACAAAGCAAGCAGAATCTTCTGTGGTGGAGGGTCATCACACCAGCGACACAATTTAGTGCTGAAGAAGCTCTCACCACAGCAGTCTCCTGAGCCCTGTGCTGTGGCAGCTACTGTTCTTGATACAAACCAGATCTGATAGCTCCATACTCCAGCTTTTCCTCTGGCTAAAGTACGTTCCCGTTGCTTTCTAGCAATTCCAAGTGACTTGTTCATTTTGGAGTAGCTTTGACAGGAATGGGTCTTAAATGAGAAACATCCAAGAACTGAGTCAGGGATGGGGGAAAAACAACCTCAGCAAGCTGGGTCAAAACTGAAATTCTACACAACAAAGTCACTCCATCCAGGAAAGGTTAGTACTGCTCTGCTTGGTGTGAAAGCTGCTGTCAGGCTGGGAGATCCTGCCCACGGACAGAGCAGGCCACACTGAATGGTTCCTTCAACCCCACAGGCTGCTGTGCAAACAACACAGAGGAGGGGCTGGAGAGCCCACAGGGCCTATGGAGGCCAGAGAGAAAGCAATCGAAACTCATGGACAAAACAAGTGGTTTGATGCTAACTTTAGTAAGTAAAGTTTTCCAGATAAAGGCATTGCATCCATATTTAACAGCTGTTAGAGATACACATTTGATTTCATTTTATAAGGAAGTGCTTTATATTCAAGAGAAAACATTTCAAGTGTCTTAATTCTACCTGTTTGGAATCCAGACTTCCTCCCTAGAAGATATTCCAGTTGACAAAAAGGGCCTCGTTCAGATATCTGGGATCAACTGAATACATTTATTTAAAAGCAATTTTAAATATTAAAAAAGTAGAAATTAACACATACAGTACTCAAAAACTGTCACATTAAATACATGTGAATAGACATGTGTACTGATGTTTTACCTTAACATTCAATGAGAAGTCAAGATTTTAACTAGTGGCATGACCAGATCTGATTTCTGTACACGTTGATGTACTATGTAATAAAAAAATAAATAGCAACTGTTGTTCAACAGTAAATAAGACATCTGCAGAGCAAACTTCCCCCTCTGGGGGCACCTTCCCCTGCCCCTCCCCCCAACCCTTTATCAGCTAATTTTCCATAAAGATTTAGACTTTCCAAATACTATGTCATATACAAAATTGCAGACAGTGGCTCATTGAGTTCAAATATAATACTGTACTTAAACTCAATCAATATCATACATTTTCAGATTTCTTATGACCCACAATAAGCCAGAATAAACAGAACTATTGTTCCTGATGGAACTCATTTCATTTTATAAAATGCATATGTATACTATTTTAAAGAGCGTAGAAAAGAATAGACATTTGACTCTACATAATTTTACATGCCTAGGTTTTCTTTATATGATTTGCATTTCTCAGTTTATTTCAAGATCACTTAAAAATACAATTGACCACAAAAGTGAATAGGTTTTGTTCTTTAATGCAACTTAAAACATTGTAGTACTGGATAAAATGGAATGCTAAATAAATGCTAAACCTGACTTCCTTTCCATAAAAAACAGAATAAAATCTGAAATACTGGAGCTGGTAATACTGAAGATTAGATGCCGGCAGGCTCGCTCACTCATTGCTTTTTTTTTTTTTTTTTGGAATTCATTTTTTTAAAATAAATGATAAAACCATTAACAGTTGATAAATGTTTTGCATTTTTTTTCCATGTGGGATTTAGACTGATTTTTTTTCTAAATTAATCACAAACAGAATTAAATATTCACTGACTACAGTCTTGTAAAACTGTATTAGAAATGAAAGCCCTCAGAAAGTCTGAGAAGTGCTTTTATGAAATGAAAATCTTTCCATGCAGCCAAGACAATCTGCTTTGAAATAGCAGCACTAGGTACTGAAGCCAAAGTAACATTTAAAGCAAGTAATACAAAACTACGTATGAAAGTCATGGAACCTGCTACAGACAAACCATGGGAAAAACACAACTGCATGATGCTTCAAAAGATTAAAAATTATGTTCAAAGTGACACAGGAAATTAAAGTTTCCAGTAATACATTAAAGTGTTTTCTGGCAATGCAGCTTTATACCAACTTTCAAGAAACCTCAGGTCAAACGCAGCTGTCCAAAGATTTTCTTAGAAATTAGCTTTATAATAGTATGTCTGTTACCTCGTGCTTTGGGTTATGATCATTACTGTCACAGTTTGGTGAACTCCATGAAACCAACCTGATCCTTGTGATCTGAGATCTATCATTACCAGCCTGATCAAATGCACAAGAGGTCATCTTAGCGTCCACCTTTTAGAGCATTGAAAATAATTTAAATTTATCCTTATATCACCACTTAAAAATTTTATTTTAGGTAACTAACTTTTAGCAAGGTTGAAGACAGAGGAAAAAAACCCCACAAAATCATTTTCCAAAGAGCCAATTTAGCTATAAACAAATACTGTTGCAAGCTCACATTAATCTGAATAGCAGTTAAAATGTTCTTTTCCTCAAATGTAGCTATATGACTACAGTACTACTTTTGTACAAAGGCAGGTTTCAAGTAAGCGTCTAAATGCATGCACAATGTCAACAGTTAACATTTGCTAGAAGTCCTTGGTTACTAAGAATTCAGTGAAAGAAACCAGCAAATTTCACATATATCTACTAAAGAACAATATGACTAATTTTCATTAAAATAAGTTTTCGAATGAAATAAATTTGTAACTTTTTATAGTGAGGTAATATCACAGGGGAACTGCAATCACAGTTTGGCATAGATCCACATAATATAAACATGAAATGCTGTATGCACACTGTAAAACATTACTGTTATCTGTAAAGTCAGTGAATATTTGTCCTCATAATTACACTTAACTGAGCACTATATTAAATAAATACCGAAGTGGGTTTCGTAGCTGTAAACTGCATACACTTATGAACTGCAGACTGATCTTTAAATTGTCCAAAACCATTCACTCATTCTAACTTTCTGCTAATTGTATATTGAGAATACCAAGTTATTAGGAACAGTCATTTCTGTACAGTTACATGGTTGACAGAGACCACCTATGTTGGAAAGCTGGCAGTCCACACGTGTGGGACAGCACGGACAGAGATGGAAGTGCTAAATGCCCAGGATGGCTTCAACAAACCTGATAAGGCGTGCCAGGTTCCAAGGCTACCATAATACTGGCAAAGGCAGAATAACACAGTATATTTACAATACATATAATTCAACCTCATGAGGTGAAATTTAAATGGATTCTTAATTTGTAACAGCAGCTATATATACAATTGTGCACAGGATTACAGGGAGGCAGCAGCGTTCGCTTTTGCTAAAAAGCCCGTCTTGCATGAAGAATGTGCAATGCTCAAGTTTAGGATTTGTTTGTTTTGACTAGTCTGATAGAATGTGCACAAAGGACACTGGAAAGACCCCTTTCCTCTCTGGCTGTCCTTCGATGTGGCCAATCTGCAACACAGGAGAAGAAGGTACATATATATATATACATATACATACAGACATTCATGTGTATACACAGACTTCCCAGACTGCATTCACTTCATTCAAAAGCAGCAGATCTGCTCACAGAGCCTCTGCAACCTATTGGACAGTCTGAAGCAGACCTCAGTTAACATTTGAATTTGTGAAAAGGAACAAAATGAAACTGCACAAGCATGTTGTAAATAAAACAAATGAAGACAATTAAATCTAATGAGAACAAAACTACAGGTTTTTTTTTTTTTAGGAAACTTACATACATCACTGAATTTTGAGAATCTCACCAAAACAGAAGCCTGATTTTCTTTGGTTGGATAGGCTGATTTTCAGTAACATCTCTGAAAACCACTTATCTCAGTTAAGTGAATATATCTCAAGGGAAATGTCTGCTAGGGTTGTGAAATTACTTATGATAATCTGCATGTTTCATTTACTTAAGGTGATAAAAGCCCAGCTATTTTCTCATTGAATTAGTATGATACCTAATGATTTAGGTGCATACTAGTGTTTATAACAAATCACAGTGTTGTCTGATTAAATATCCTTCACGTACAACTTCCTATATGTTTTGCATAATGATTATTTATAAAGAAATAGCTAATAAACTTATTCAAATAAGTAAAAAATAATGGCATATTTTATATGAACTTTTCATGTTTAAAATGCATAACTATAATCAACTGTCAAATAGCACTGGAGCAAGAGCCCTGACTGACCACATAACCCTCTTTTCACTCTGCTGCAGTGCTGCTCACTGCTTTCAGAATAATGGTGTACCTTCCTTCCTCTTCCACAACCTTACAAAATGGGAAGGGGAAATGTACAGGGCTGGCCATTTCCTCTTGGAGAGCCAAAGTTTTGAAGCATATGAGTCAACAGCCCTCGTTTCCCTTCCCAGAAACACTCAGACTGGGGTGCTTCATGGAACTTGCTGGGCAAGTCCCCAAAGGTCTTAAAAAGCCACTTCACAAAACATTCAGCAAGGAATGCAGCAGTAATCAGGGACTGGGTGATATGGGCAACACAGACGGTTTCCACTGGGCACTGCTCTTTTGATACCAGCCTTTCAGTTGGTATCCACACTTAAATGATGAGTGAGAGGAAAACATAGCTGGAAACAAAACAGCAGAGGCTGTGCTGCACTTAGATTAGGATATCACAGGCAGCATTGCAATTAGAACTTGTTTTAGTCAAACGAAATCTGTCTCATTATCCCCAGTAATAATTCTTTGGCAGGGAAATATGGTGTAGCAAGGCTTTAGGGACTTAAGCTGGACTGTCAAGAAAGGCTGGAGCCTTCACGTGGTGTTGAGTGGTGTTAGCACTTGAACAATATGCAGTCCATAACAGGGAGAGTATGGTATGAAAGAGGGGCATGAGAGGGAAGAAGGGAAAGAAAATGTTATCTGCCCCTCATTTAAGGAGAAAACCATCTGCTTATAGCACCAATTACAAACTATTCTTAGATTTACATGAACCCCTGTAGGTATAACTTAACATTTTGGGTGAACTGAAGATCTCATCTCATTTTCATGAAGGGTGTAAGTTTGTTAAATGAAGTAAGAATCACCACTTCTACATCTAACGAAAGGCTGTGTGCATTACAGAGAGGGACATGTGTAAATATGTGCTGTATGAATCAGCAATAAAGCTAAACCTAGTGGGGATGGTTCTAACAGACTGTCCCTCCCAAATAAAAGGGGTTTTCTCTAATAGAAGTTTAAGGGCTGGCTCAAGCAAAAAGAAACCAAACAGAAATGAAAGCAAAACAAAAACCAAATAAAACCCACCACCTACAAACAAAAAGAAACCCTCCATATTTGGAAAAAGAGGCTTTCCAAAAAAAGTCATAAAGAAGTTATGTGGAACTGCAAAAGGGAAAGATACATACCCACCACTCTTGGTCCTCTTCACCAGTTACAATAATTATTTCTCCTTCAACAAACGTGAGTTCATCATCATTATCTGCCTGACAGTCATAAATGGTCTTCACTCGTCTAACTTTGTTTTTCCCCTAAAAACAGAATGAAGTTTGAGATGAAGGACATGAGAAACAGAGAAAAAATATATATGATCTGAATTTTGCCTTTTAGTTGTGTTTTGTTTTACAAAATGGTGAAGACTATCAATTACTTTCCCTGCAACTGTGAATACAGGAACACAAAATCTCTGGTTCAACAATGATATTAAAAAAATGAAAGTTACCTACACAGGTGTAGGTTTTCTTTTTCTTAAGATTCAGAATTCCCAAGAGAACTTAATGTGTAGTGCTTAGCACGTAGCCCTTAAGAGGGCTTAAGTAACCTCTGCTTCCTCTGGTGAAGAAAGTTTAAATAATGTCTTTACATTGTTCTAGTCTGCAAACACCATCTTTCTCCTTTAATACATACTTCATCAAAAAACACCATGAACAGAAAATTAAATCCAGTCTCCTCTGAATGTTCCAAGAGAGGTAAGGACTGAGGAAAATGCTGCATTGAAATCCCAGTATTCCTTATAGTTTTGGTTTTGGATCTAGTACAAAAATACAGTATTCTTTGATTTCAAATCTGCTTACAGGACTGGAAATTATTTTTTTAGCGATTTTTCTATCCAAATGTTAGCAATTTCTTACTAAAATTACCTTAATGTCAGATGGCAGTACTATTTTCTGATGATAATTCACACTAGATATTCTCACAGCTCTACCATTCTAAGTCCAAGTATTTTCTAGGTCATACTTTGCTGCATACTGCTAATTCATATGAAAAAGCCTCAGCCATGGACTCCTCCCCAAACATATGTTTCTTATGGCAGGGAAAATTACTTAAATTATTTCCAAATAGAGTATGTAAGCAATATTCACAGCAAAACACTCTTGCTACTTTATATTCCTGTATTTTTATACCCACACCTCTTCAAAACCTACAGTTCCTTCTTCTAACAGAAGTAATCAGATAACAAGAATGCAAAACCCCAAGAGCAGAAGGAGATGAGAAGCAGAAGGGCTATAAAGGAATAAGTCAGCAGGTTTAGAAGAACTGGAGCCAAAACTAACTTCACAGAGGAAATTTCCTAGGGAGTCTACTCTGCTGTTACCTACCCACTTGAAATTCCTCCATGTTTTGGCAAAAAAAAACAATCCCTGCAGCTCAACAGCAGAACAGACACACTGAAAAATGCACTCACACTAAGCTCAAGATACAGAAAAATAACAATTAGAGGGGGATTTAATGGAAAAAGCAGTTAACACAACATAAAACTAAAAAAACCCAAAACATACTCAAGACAAATGAACAGAAATACCTGTAGTTCATATGAGATCAAGGGTTTTTTTAACAGCAAAGGTTCACTGCAGTAAGAAGTCACTTCAAAGAATGCTTCCTCCCTTTTAAAAAATATATTCATATAATTTATACAAAAATCTCATCTAGCACTAGGGACTGGAATTCAATAGGAATGGGTACTTGGGGACAGTCCCAGTTTTCAACTCCAGAGAACCTTTACAAACCAAGAGCGCTCCCTCCCAATCAATCCTCCAGTGATGAAGGGAAGCAACTACTTCTGCAAGGTAAAAATTGTCTTGTTCAATAAAGAGAATAAGAAATAAACATTCTTCTAAACTTAGAGAACTGTATGGAACTCAACTTGTAAGAGCACATGAAAAATGACAGGAATTACTCTGGTTCTATCAGATTTTAACATTCTATTCCTTTCATGAAGAACAGCAAAAAGCAGAATTCAAGCCCAAGGTGCATTTAATTGTGGGAAGGTTTAAAAAAGGATAGATATGTAGTGAGCACATATGTTCCAGAACATATTTTGTTCATGTTCCAGAACAGTTTGTGGCACTGATGTGTAAAGAAATGGAAGCTATTCCAGGAAATGTAATCTGCAACTAAAAAACAAATACCCACCACCACCTCCCTGTACCCAACAAGTGCTTATTAACGTAAGATTTTATGCTTAAGACTGAACAATGATGAGATTCAGTGATCATTAATAATCCCTACATGCTCTTATTTACATTCAACACTTCTTTTTTTCTTTAAAAGTAAGTATTTTTTCTCCTTTATAGAAACCACCACACACACAAAAAGAACACTCAAGTGCTCAGTGTGATTTCAGAGGCATTCAGTGAAAGTTTTGTTTCTCTAAAAATATCCTTTCAAATCCTTATAAATTATCAGCATTGGAATTTTAAAATTCTATTTCTGAACAGTTAATTTTCTAAAACTTCCAATAAAAGAGAATTATCCTTCTCTATTTAGTGACTAAATAGTCAAGCCCAAGGAAAAAATGCCCCCAAGTGCTGTGGCTGCTGTCATGGGTCTCACTGCTCACTGGGATGAAGCATTTCGCCAGCTTTGTGGAGAAGATACAGCCAGAGGATGAAAATGGAGGCAAGATACATTTCAGAGGAATTCTTGCACATTATCACTTGAGCAAAAAAGGCTGCACTGAACAAGAACATACACAAGTGTGCATGCAAAGATGTGCAAAAACCTAGGAATATATAGCTATATATTCATATACACTGGGAATATACATAATAGTTTCAATCACCGCACAACAGTGGAACTATTTAGTTTACTGCACATGTGAAAATGGCCGAGTTGGAGAACAAAGAACCTTTCCTCAGAATTTTTCTGTATCCAGTCGAGTAACAGTTTAAAAAAAGCCAAACAAAACCAAATCAAACAGGTAATCCATTATTTGCTTTCTTTTCTTCTTTAATAAAGTGACAAGTAGCTGAGAATGACCACCATCACTTGCCTGCTTATATTTAACAGTACATAAGTAAACAAACACATTTTGATCAGATCCCTGTAACATTTAAATTCCAGAACACTCAGGAAGCCCAAGCAATAACCCTGTTGTTCTCAGTTCAGACAGGAGCTTACAGGCAAGTCCATGCCGGAAGCTGAACAGAATGATGGCTCCAGAGGGCTCTTCCTCAGACAAGCACAAGGCAAAAACTCAGCCTCTGCTTTCAGTGTTTCACAGGAATGGAAGCCTTATTTCCTTTTTACATAAGTGCTTTGCATAGCCAATCTGACAAACAAAGCCATCTCCCTTTTGATGTATTCTTCATGATGGAAATCTTTAGAGAGCTCCGGAGTTTCATAAAGTTATCTCAATCTACATATGCATTAAGAATCCTCTGTTGGAAATTGCACTGTTTAGCAAGATGAACATCAAGATGATCTGGGGGTTGGAATCAAGTTAAAGTTCCAGATCTGCTACTACACACCATGCAGCAATGTCAATTTTACCACTTCATCAATACATCTGAAACTAGATCTCAACCACCTAAGTGCATCCACACTAAATACTCATGACAGGAAAATTTACTACTTTGCCACAGTTGACTTGACTTTAAATATCCCATCTACAAGTGCTGACATCCCTTCTTAAAGCTTATAAAAGTCAAGTATATAAATATTCTAGCAATCTAAGGCACACAGACCAGTGAGCAAAGGCAACAGAGAAAACCATCAATTCCTTCAGAGTTGTTATTAGCATAGATAAAATAAATAAATCAATCAATCCCAGTAAAACTAAATACACTGTCGTGCTCCCAAGATTATTGTTTTATGTTGCAAGTATTTGTTTCAACATGCAGGAGGCGATTCTTAATGCACCCTTACCATTTGCTGAAGCTGCTTTGGGGCACAAAAAGAGCCCCTTATTCCCCACCCCAGCCCATAGCTTTTATGTTGCCTTGTGTGCAAAACTCAAGGGTGCACAGAAAGGCCTACAGCAACTTCAAAGCCTTCCATGGATACATCCAAGGAGCTGGAGTAATACCTACCATATTTATTTTCCTGGGAAGTGGCACAGGGGTCTCTGGCAGGGTGTGTGTTATGTCATTAGACTCTTCAGATGCTTGCCTTTGGACGGTGTCTCTGGATTGTACGTTTGGAGAAAGATCTATGGAGTGAGATTTTTGATTTGCCTCTGAGGGCTGAGGCTTCGGTGCTGCTTCTCCACCTTGAGTTTTAGCCAACAGCTCTCCTAGCTGAGGTTTTGGAGGAAGGTCCTTCATTTGTGGCTTTGGAGGTAAGTCTCCAAGCTGTGGTTTTGGTGGTAAGTCTCCTAGCTGAGGCTTTGGGGGTAGTTCTCCAGGCTTTGGGGGCAAATCTCCCACTTGAGGTTTCTGAGTTAATTCCAGAGGCAGAGGCTTTGGGGGCAAGTCTCCAGGCTGTGGTTTCTGCGGTATATCGATGGACAGTGAGGGCTTCTGAAACATTTCCATGTGCTGATGGGATTTATCTATTGAAAGATGATGACTTGTTTCTATTTTTCTTAGTGCCACTAAAACAAAAGAGCAAAACAATGTTTTTCACAATCTTAATATTTTAATATTAAAGAAGTTAGGCACATATCAAAACCGCAATTGTGTCAATGATCACATGGTCACTGAGCCCCATAACTGCCTATAAGTCCTCCTAGTCTATGACAAAAGCAAGATAGTATGACTTTACATAACCCTTGTTCACAAGTCTCACTTAATTACTCCTCCTGGAGTCAGCTGTGCTTATTCCAACAGCTCTTAGATGCCAATTTATAGATTATCTACTTAAAATGAAATAAAAGGATCACTTTTTGGACCTAACCCAAAAAGTATTAAATATAATAAAAGACCTTGCAAAGCCACCTACAGAAAAATTGATATGTCTGTAACAAAACTTCTTTTTAATGACAATTATTCATGTGTTCAGTTGAATTCCATACAAAAAAACCATGACTCTCAGGATTAATACCTGTAAAATCTCTCAGAGAGTGAGCACATATCTATGTGGTGTATAGAATATACTGTATTATAGACATTCAAATCAAAACTAAGAAAAAATGAATTATTTTATATATTTACAATTTAGTAAAAATGAAAAGTTTTAAAATGTATACATTACAGATTTGATGGAAGGAAACAGAAACTAGATTTTCAAATAGTTGTTTTTCTCAGTGTCATCTGTTGATTCTACTGCTAAGCTCCCTAAGAAAATTTGACTGCAATCTACCTTAAAAACAAACCCACTAGTGCACATAAAAGAACCCCAACCCACAACCCCCAAAACAAAAAAACCTAAGGTTAAAAACAAAGCAAGAGGACAGGAGAGAAAAAAGTTACAACGCATGATGAAAGCCAACACATTTTGACTAGAAGGAACAATTTCCTATAGCTTTCAGCCTAGCTTTATCATATTCTACCAGCGAAAAAGGTGGCCTGACATTTGATTATGACAGCAACAATGCTCCTTTTGGATATCACCCACTGCAATAATAACACTTCCATGTTATATTTATGGTTACTTATACCAAGAAAACAAACAAACAAACAAAACAAACAAAAAAGAAAAAAAAACTAAACAAAAAAAAATCCAAAACAAACAAAAAACCCCAAAACCAACCAACACCAACACAAAACCCCACCCATTTGTGTAGTTTCCATGAAAGAAATTGTATAATTACTATCAGATGTCTTGTTCTAAAAAAGGTCTGTGTTAATACCTGTATATAGCTCTGTGACTCACCTCGTAGCAAATGTACACACACTGATCATCCACATGCGTTTGAGATAAAAGTAAATGATATGAAAAACCCTGACAGAAGCCCTTATCAAAATGCTTCGATTTAGCCCTTCTAAAGCTTTCACCTATATTATTTTAAATCAAGGAAGTGTTGACTTCCTTCACAGTGCCACTGTAGCACATCATTGGTGTCTCTTTCAAAAGATGATAGAATGTCAGAATAATCATAATTTAATAAAGTTGGAGTTTTACTTTTGCTTTTTCTGTTAAAATGATTTGCACTCTCAATTTCAGAGATCTAGCTCCAGAATTTTGGACAAGCAACATTTCCTGATCTTTACGCTCTATTGTGATCATACAGATATAACATATTTTTGATAGACTCTGTATTCAGATAAAACTACCAAGTAGGTCTACTTTCTACTTTATAGTCAACTGCTGCAAAAACTCAAAAAAACGAAATAAAAGTGTGAGTTTAAAGAGACTACAAATAAACCATTTATAAAAGAAAGGTGTTCCCTGGGATGATGGCCTCAGCAAGTTTGTCAGTGATACATAAACGAATATATAACAGTACCCCATTATTTTCAAAATAGTTGCATTGACCACAGCCCTGATTGCCAAAATGTGGGACAGATACAGTTTACTCCAAGGTATCAAGAAATTGGACTTAAGATATTAGGGGAAGAAAAAAAAAATACCAACAAGAGTGGTCTAGGATAGAAACAGAAGTCCAGAGAGGTTATCCATGGAGATACTCAAAATGTGACTGGACCACAAGACCTCCTGAGGTCTCTTCCAGCTTCACTTAGTTCATGGTTGGTTTTTTTGTCCTCCCTAAGTGTATTTTTTTTCAGTGTAATAAAATCCTTCTCATCTTACAAAATCCTTTCAGTTTTGTGAAGCTTTCATCGTTAGTGGCATTTTAGAAATAAAACTTTTGCTGAAAAGAGCCATATATTTAGAACAAGTATCTACTTTCACCCACATTTAAAAGATGCCATTATGAGAATAGCCACAAAAAGATCTCTTACCTTTCTGAGGTAGTTTGGGAAGAACTCTAGGGCCAAGTGCAGTCTTTGCAGTCCCAGTGCTAAATCAACAGATTTGAATTATTAGGGCTTACAACTGTTATAAAATATACTTATTTCTCATTTTTCCCCTTTACACACCCATAAATAAAAAATCCCCAAACAAATCCACATATATTGTGGTTCTTTTGTATAATCACTTTGTCTGTGAATAAATCCCGAAACTCAAACCACTGTTAAGAATTAATTGGGGTTTTTTTCAGACAAAAAGACATACAAACCCCACACAACTTCAATGCTACGGGGCAGATATATTCTACGAACTGTAGTACATGCAAAATGTAGTCTGAAAATAGGTGAAGGTGAAAGACTAATTCTGTGGGCAGATCCTCAACTTTAAGGAAAATTTGTTCTTCAAAATAATTATACTGAAGCATACAAAACATATTCTGCTTTATGTCAGTGGTTTGAAGTTTTCCAGGACTGAGCCTATGCCTTGTAGCATCCTGCACATGTATGATATTATATCACACACACTGCTGCTGCAGGAGGAGCCAAGGTCTCTGCTACTCCAAGGAAATACTGATGCCTGTGAGAAAACAACATACTTTACTCTGTCAACCTGCATTTCACATATGTTAGCTATTGCCATCAAAGTTTTTCCGCTAAAAGCACACCTAAGCCACTTTTACAGAAACGGACTGAGGAAGAAGAGAAGAAAGCAAATTGATTTAAGGCATAAAAATCAAACAATAAATAAAAATCAGTGTCAGGTCAAAATGATGACTCAAAAGTATGAAAGAAGAAAAATGAGTGAGAAAGCTGCCAGAGTATGTTCAACAGCACAGTCTTCTGCATCAACAGCCTCGATTCTGGTATTGCTTGTCTCTGCAGCCAATGTTTCAAAATGAGCATGATGAAACACTTTTAATTTCTAGCTGTTTTTTAAATAGCCAAAATACATCATGACATAAAACTGAAAGAACAGCCAAGATCAATCTTGATTCAATAAATCACAGAATCATAGAATATCCTGAGTTGGAAGGGGCCCACAAAGACCATCAAAGCCCAGCTCCTACCTCGGCCTCTCTCTAATGCCATGGAGTACAAGCACCACACTTTTACCCTTGTCTGACAAGTACCTAGGATGGGCCCAACTCTCTGTGCTGTGGAACATCACCACTTCTTCCCTGAATGCCCAGTGCCAGCTGGATGTATTCAGCAAACGTGGGAAGCCAGCTGTGCTACCAACAACAGGTTCCCTGCCTGTCCTGATAAGGCATATCACAGTCTGGGGGTGTCCAGAAACTTTTCCTACACACCTTCTGCTGTGCCCTGTTTGAGGTCACACATCCAGCCCCCGTCACAGCCCATCCCACACACTTGTGGCCAAGCAAGACTGAGTGCCTGAGGCAGGTGTTTACTGGAATTACCATGCTCTGAACCTCAGGACTTTGGGATCACAGCACAGACAGAGGAGTAGCAAACTCTAAGTGACAGCAACGTGTGGCTGTCCTTACAACCCCAGCTATTGAAAAAGGCACTTGTAATGGACAGATCTGATGAACTACGAGCTAAAAGCAGTTTGTGTTATTGCAGACTGTGTAGCAGCACATAAGCCTGACAGAGTGCAAAACAGCTAAACTTGAAGACTGAGATGAAATCCCTCTCTCACAGAGCCATCTTCGATGCCAGCCTGTACCCAGAGTGACACTGCTGCTACAGGCAGGACACCTCATACTGAAGCAGATAAAATGAAACGCCAGGAGACAAGAAAATAAAACTTTTGTCCTGCTGGATTGTGGTTGAGGCAGCATTCCCTAGCTGGGAGAGCACTTCTGTAGGAGCAGCAGATAGATTCGGGTACAAGTCGTTCTGTCCATCCTGCTCAAAGGATGGATTGTGCATGGACAGCGAGGAACAAAGCGTAGGAGGCTCAATGGAGCCAAAGTATTTGTATGCTAGTAAGGCATGCAGAAAACTAATGAAAAAACATAGCCAGGATTTTATTTCCTATGAAAGACTTTTCTTTTGTAATTTACAAATTAGTTATATTTATTTAAGTTTTCATCTTTGCCTTCATATATGAAGATTTTACCTTGACTGCTGAGACATCCCCTCAAACTTGTTTGCAGCCTTAGTTGAAGGTGGGCCCAAATCATTACCTGAAGTGAAAAGAAAGACAATTAAAAAAAAAAAAATTCATTAGGATAACTGAAATATAATCAGGAGGGTGCAGCTTAAAGCAAAACATATATTCCTCCAAGTATCTTCTGTACAACATATCTAAAATATCATTTATATCTTTATTCTTTATTAATAATTTTGCAGCTGAAAAAGCAGCAGGGACCAAAATAATCCAAGATGACCTTTCATATAACACATCTTAAAACAGCTCACTGGTAGTTCTCATCTCCTGGCAAGGGAAGACTGAATGACATTGCTGTAGGACATTTGTTTTGAAATAGTGTTTCAATTTTCTCTGTATAGAAGGAGATACAGCAGGCCAGTATCAGATAAATTTATCACAGATGTTTACATTTTGCACTATGAGACACATCTTTTTAAAATGACCATGAATTTGATTTTATTCACAAAACACTAAATTTCTAAGGATTGGTATTTTATCCTATGTAAAGAACAGCCTTTACTGATTTAGTGACTAAGTTTGCATGTTCCCATAACCTGTGCTTTAGCCATTGGTAAAGAAAAGATCCTGGGTGTACAGAATTCTGTCAAAAGGCAGCAAAATCCAAACCCAAGTGCTCTGGACTCCTTCAGCAGAAAGCTTTTCTTCATTAGCCATGACAATTTTCAAGGTATAATGATACCAACTCGTTTGGTTTAGTGCCTTTTCATCCCCCTTTGCCTCTCCTATTACAGCATGTCTTAATCCTAGAACCAGCTTCAACTACCATTAGTAAATTTTGTCATTGAAATAGATGCAAAGTGACATTTAATGATCCAAGAACACAAAATACTTCTCATTCAAAAGAATGACACATTTTTCTAAATACCATTCTTGGCGCATTGATGTCTAAATGAAACAGCAGAAAAGGCTCATGCTGTGCCCTGCTAAAAATATGTTTGTGTTTAAAAGTGGTGCAAAAAAGGAACTAAGGTAAACCAGCAAACATGCAGATCCTATGGATAAAGCAAGGAAAAATATCTCATGGTTGCTATGGAAATACAAAATAATCTAAGTGACATTTTTAGAACATCTTTGAATAGTAACTCAATTTGCTTAGACATAAGATAAGGATTGCTCTGCTTGAAACTTCAATTAATGCACAGATTAGAAAACAAATTCTGAAATTCAACATTGCAAGAAATATAACAACACAGAAGAAAGCTTCTGAAAGGAAAGGCAGTGAACATCTGACAATATTCTTAAGCAAAAAAACACTAAGGCAGATACAAGAAACTCCCTCTTTTATAAACACAAAATTTAATACTTGCTTAAAAATTCAAATGGACTTTGAAACATGCTTTTGTACCAATCTCAGCTAAGAAAATCAGGGAGGAGAGTCCCCTCTTCCATCCACTGAAGTTTAGCCCGTCCTGAAGAGCAGTGAAGAGACAGAAAAAGCAATATTCTTCTCTGGCCCTGCACTGACAAGGTGTTTTCCTGCTACAGGCTTCTTCCTCTTCAACTGCACACCTGCACCTTCCTCATATTTCCTTTTTCCTTTATCTGTTGTCTAATGTGTTTAAAGAAAAGTTGGCACTCGCTTAGTATCTAATCCTATCACACTTTTCATCCCAACAGTGCTGTACCATACAGTATTCTATACATGGTACATTATGCACTGTTTTGGACTTAAATACTTGGGATTTTTTACATTTTTAAAGTCCAAGCTCTGCAAATTGTCTTTACTATCTCTGAAATAGTACAGGGCTGTTAGACTCCACAACATAGAAAACATTTTTTTCCATATGCCAGATCTCTGAGAAGTAGAGAACTGAAATGATTTCATTATTTTTATTCCTTGAGAAAGTCTTTGCTTTTCATTGGACTCTATACTTTTCTTCATATTGAATCCTAGATTAAATCACACATAAGTACTCCATGATTTACTATATTTAACTCAATTTGCTGAAAAAAATTGTGATCTTAGGCTAGCAATTTTTTTTATTTTAGGCTAGTAATTGTGTGTTTATACTAGAATAGAGAGAGGATTTTCCTAAGATGTAAGTAGTAGGATGATGCACCTATGTAAGCACTGGATTCCAGTTTAAAAATTTACAGATTCACTGAAATCTTGCCACCAAGACTAAAGTTACACCAAATTACATGGGCTCGAGATTTATAGATACCAAGAGAATTTGACTGCAGAGACCAATGTTTATTCAAAACAGGAAGGATCTGAGTAGTCTGGAAAATAGTTTCCAAAAAGCATCTGTCAGAAAGGTATCCTGGTAAAAAAAAAAAAAAAAAACAAACTAAGAAGCACTATTTCTGTGTAACTTCTGCTGGTAGAAGGATGAAAACCTATCAGTCCTTGTGTATGCACAGACAACATCACAAAAGCCAAAAACATATTAAGACAACACATTCCCAGCAGCGAGGTGTGAACACTTTACAGAGCCCAAGGAAAGGAGCTCCTGCGGCAGCTGTGAGACCTGCAGACACAGTGGGCTCTGTGTGCCCAAAGCTGCATCCCTGCAGCTGTTCCTGAGCTGGCCAGAGCAGCAGCAGCGGGAGGGGGCAGAGGCAGAGGCAAAGGCAGAGGAGAGCAGTGGCTCAGGGGCTGGGTGAGGGCAGAGCCTGGGCAGCTACGGCAGAGACAGGGAGGCAGTGGAGGAGGTTGGATTGGGCCCCAGGGGAGCGTGGAGGATTTTCAGCTTTCTCAAGTGAGACTCGGCTGCAGCAGCCTGGAAGCCAGAGTGACAGAAGATAGAGCTGCTGATTTATCTGAGCTGACGTTACATCAAGCTGCAATCATTGGAAAGCAAGCACCAGGTAAAAAGAAACCAAAGATCATATATCAGCCATCATAAAGGTTTTCCCCTGCCCTTTTGTTTTGCATTTCAAAACTCACCCCAAGGAATTGGGCCCTTATTCTGGGGTCCATGAGGTAGTGGGCTTGGTGGGTCAGAGAGGGTTCTTTTGTGTCCTGGGGGTGGGGGAGGTGGTCTCTTCTTGGAAAGAGTGGAGCTGCCACTAGAGGTTTGAGTGCTTAGAGGGAGGGTTGAAGGTGGGCCTGCAAAATAACAAACAACCTTCTTACAAATACATGTGCATAAACGTCAAAGCAGCACTGAAAAATTCACAGTCAGACCCACAGCGAAGTGCAGCAAAAGACTAAAATAAAAAGACAAGCCATGCCAAAACACTGTTTAGATTAAACGACATGTTCACCACATTTTTAACCATCTCAGCTGTGGGAATATAAGCAACTTGACAATAGAATGACACGTGTACTCATGTTTAAAAAATATAGGATTAATCACGCCAAGACTTCTAATTTTACGCACTGTCCAAAAAAAAAAAAGCAGCATGAAAACTTAAAATTAAGTAATATTTAGCACATGGGATTAAAATCGCTGTTAATTTATACCAGAATGAAAGAGCTTTCTATATGTTTTAATATGTGGGGAGGTTTTTTAGCCCTCCAGACCATCCCATATAAATTTTGTTAATAAAACTGGAAGGGGGTACGAAGGAAATAGAAATATGCCTACAAATTTTCCCTTCACTTTCAAAAGAGGATTTTTAGTTTGAGGAGATTTTTTGCAATTCTTTTTTTTTTTCCTGTAGATTAAATACATCAAACTATGCATTTTAAGAGCAATGCGAATTGTTGTACATGGTATGAATAAAATAAAAATCAGAGAAGTCTTTTCTGGGACTGAGATTAGATATTTCATGGTAGCATTGCTTATAAGAGCCTTTGCAGTCTTCCCTACCCTTAAACAGTTTTATTTCCCTCTGAATTAATTCTGGCACAAATATTACTCAACACAATGCATGTTTTACACAATATGGGAACAGATACAGCTTGAAAGACAAAAGAACCCAGCGGGAAGACAAGAGTTTTCCCTAATTAGCTTCACCATTGACCTTCACAAATGTCTCTAATAAGAAGCTCAAGGAAGCAGAGCAGGGCACAACCAACAGCAAGGGGACGACTGCTCGAGTCAGCTGCCACCACCGCCCAAA
This sequence comes from Pardalotus punctatus, assembly GCA_013400915.1. Classification (NCBI taxonomy): domain Eukaryota; kingdom Metazoa; phylum Chordata; class Aves; order Passeriformes; family Pardalotidae; genus Pardalotus; species Pardalotus punctatus. The sequence continues at coordinate 43,754 of VZTX01016613.1, forward strand.
GAAATTACTTGTAACACTTATCCACATTAGTCCTCCATTAGGTTAGAACAGCTCCAGGGGGTTTGTTGTTGGTTTTTTTTTTTTTTTCCTGTTTGTTGGTTTTTGTTTTTTTGGTTTTAATCTAACCAAGAACTAAGATTTCACTGCAGTCATGACTTTGCAGTAAGTTTTGCACGTCAGACAGCTTTGCCATCAGTCTGGATAAATGCAGAAAATTGACATAAAACTTTAAAAGCAAAGTCTATTTATACCTGAAATTTCAAGTCTAATGTCAGTCTATTTTTCAGCGCTGTAGAACCAACTTGACTATTTTTGAAAAGCTACCTTATTTGAACAGTATTTCAGACAAAACCTTCATTTAATTACTTAACAAATACTCCACCCTGCAGCACACAAAACTAGAGATGCCTTCTTTAAAAATATTTATGAATATTTCCTATAAGTAGCCTGGAAATGATCAATACCTGCACTCCTTCCCAAATTATTATGAATCATAGAAATATTGAAGTCAGTGAAAAATAATATTTGTTAAAATCCCTTAGGTGAAACATTTAATGCTGACAAAATTAACTTCAATGATTCTATAATAAGCCTGAATCTGTTTGTCTAATATTTTCAGCAGGTGACCTCCCTCTTTTTTATAAACAGCAAAGAAAAAAAAATAGAACTGCCCCAAATGAGTTAATAATTGAATCTATTCTGTTCCAGATTCAAGCCTGGAAAGCCTTCTGCTGTGCAGGAGAATCTCTCAACCACAAGCCCAACAGATATTTTGGGCCTGGCTTAATTAATTGGTTACTTTTGTAAATCAAATTATATATTTTGCAATTATTCCTCTCAATTTACTTCCAAGTTTACAAACCCATTAATTGACAATGAGTCAAATGCCAGTGCGATTTAATGATTGTTCCCTAATTTACATCCTTATCCTTTCTCATTTTAAATTTTTTCCTTGAGCTTAAGTAAATAATTTGACCCACACATTGGGACGTTTCTGAAAGCTAAAACAACTTTGCTCATGCTAAGTTTTGACTGACAACCCCTTAAACTCCTGCAAGTTGTCAATTCTTTCTTTGCTTCAAGAAACACGAATCAAAAGTTGTTTTGATTTGTAATGCAACTCGGGGCGTAAGCAGGAACGGCGAGGGGGAAGGAATAGCCAATATCCACTGTTAACAGTGACGTTATTCTTAAAGCAGGTGGAAAGCACGCCCGGGATGTCAGAGCAGCGTTTGTCCCTTGTCCCGACTTTCGGCTCCGGAGTTTTCCCAGGACGCCTCGAGCGGGAATGTCCGCCCGCCCCCTGGCGGCGGCTGCGCGCACTGCACCGCGCCCGGCGGTCACAAACCGCCCGAAAGCGGCTTAAAGCGAAAAAAAACGGAGGAAATGTATTGAAATAGTATTGTGAGCTTATTGGGAAAATAAAAATTAGGATGTGAAGTAAAATTTGTACTTTTGATTGGCAATAAGAGAAAGAAATCTTCTCTACACAACCAAAATTTAGTAGAATTAAAAAAAACCCTTTAAATTATGTTATATGGGAATGTTTTCGATTTCACATTAGTTGTATGAATCTAAACAATAATCTAAATATAAAAGTTGTATAAATCCAGACACTCCAGAGGAGTTGAAAAGCATCACTTCATAGCTATCAGAAGTTCACATGGCATACAAAAGTCACAGGGAAAAGGTGTTTATGATATTACAAATCATCCTTTCAGACTCCTAGCATTTGTTTCTGTATTAAACTCATAGAAGAAATAAATATGAATATAGAAGTCATACACTAATGACTGCATGGCTGAAATTTAAAATAACTTACTTTCAAATAAACATGAAATAAAGGAAAATTTCAAAACATCTTTTCAGAAAGAGGCATAAAGTGACATCACACTTTGAATAAAGAAAACATGGGGAAAGTTCATGAATCTAAACCAGTTTATGGAAACAACTGGCTAAACAATACCAGACCTGATTATGCATGATCTGAATCCTTAATTATTATAAAATACACTGAATCACAGAATCACTTAGACTGGGAAAGACCTTTGAGTTGGACACTGCCAACTCCACCACTAAACCACATCTCTGCTACGGCACCTTTGGGATTTCCTTCTTGAGAAATGTCCTGGACTCCTTTTAGACTGTCTCCCAAGGGACTCTCATCAACCAGGCTCCTAAACAGCCCAGTCTGTCCCCTGGAGGTCCAAGGTGGCAGTTCTGCTAATCCTTACTTCTCCAAGAATTCAAGATCCCTGTGCCCCAGATGCCGTCCATCACCCACAAATCCTTCTCTCCTCACAAACGTCAGGTCCAGCAGGTGCCTTCCCTTGCTGGCTCCCTCACCAGCTGAGTCAGAAAGTTCTCTTCCAGAACTCCAGACACATCTTAGCCACTCCTGCCCCATTGTGAGGCTTCTCCCAGCTGCTTACAGGACATCTCATCTGCCTCTTCATCCTGGGTGGGTGCTCCATAACACATTCCCTCCAAGGATATCTGCCTGCTGCCCTTTCTCAGATTCTTACCTATAAACATTTGACCCTAGTGCCACCATCATTCAGCTCAGATGCTCAAAACACTCCTTAACACACAGGGCTACCCCACTGCCTCTCCCTCCTTGCCTGTCCCATCTGAAGTTTACAGCCATCCATCGCAGCACTCCAAGTTATGTCAGTCATTCCACTGTTTCCATGATGGCAGCTATGTCACAGTTTTCCTCCTGCACAGTGGCTCTTCCAGCTCCTCCCGTTTGTCGCCCATGCTGTGTGCAGTGGTGTAGACGCACTTCAGTTGGGATATTGATCACCTTTTTACGGGAGAAGCCCTAATTTCTATAAGACTGTTCGGAGGCATTTCTGTGCCTTGTGTCTTTGCTGCCCCAAGGCTCTCCATCCCCCAGCTGCACTGAGACACCAGCCCAAGAGACCTCACTGGTTCACACACTCCCTCAAACACTGGTGTGCTGCCCCCAGGGTTATCTCAAGTGAGCCTGATTTTGTCCCTTTCCCCTTTTAAATCTACTTTAAAGCTTTTTCAATGTGCACTGGTAACTCAGTGGCAGATACCATTGCTCCCTGCTCAGGCTGGCAGAGTTACAGCCCCTTCCTGCATGTCATTCATTCCAAGCAAATTCCCATCCAAACTTCTACACCATGCCCTGCTCACTTGCACCATTCGTGGTGCTCTCCAGGAGTTTCTTTACACACGTCTGGGTTCAGCCCCCAGCCCTGGCCCGGTCCCCCGAGCTGCTGCGGCTCCTGCTGCTTTCTCGCTCCCCAGGTTTCCCTGGTTAAGGAAACCCCTTTGAGTGCCACACTGGAGCACTCCTGTTGTGCCAGCACTGGAATCCTCCCGTGCAGGAGCACTCCTGTTGTGCTAGCACTGGAATCCTCCCGTGCAGGAGCGTTCCTGTTGTGCCAGCACTGGAATCCTCCCGTGCAGGAGTGTTCCTGTTGTGCCAGCACTGGAATCCTCCTGTGCAGGAGTGTTCCTGTTGTGCCAGCACTGGAATCCTCCCGTGCAGGAGTGTTCCTGTTGTGCCAGCACTGGAGCTGCTCACCTCAGCAACTGCATGTGTCTGTGTATATACACACATATATATACACAAATGTGTGTGTAAAACCAACATCTCAAAACAATTATTGTGTGATATTCTTTATTACTCAAGGCTAGGCAAGATATCTTTAAGCAATAATCAGAGTATTACTAGATCAAAGGTATTTTGTGATTTTAACCAGGCAGCAATTGAGCCAGTAATTTCCTCTCCATAGACATCTTAATCATAATTTCTCACATAGCTGAGAAGTTCACATTTCATAAAGGACAGCTTCCTGACACAAGCAAAAAAACCCAAAAAAAAAAAAAGAAAACAAAAAAAAAACTTGGCTTAGAAGATTTTCATTTTGCTTCTGTCGGCCTTTCTTTTCCTCAGTTACTGGAAAGCAAAAGCTTACAGTAGTAACTGTTGGCATCTTTTATCACTTTTTCATATTACCAAGATCATGCTTTCATGTGTAAATAGACCAAGTAATCTCAAAATTATTGTACTAAGGTAAATAATTGGGTAAGGTCTGCAATTAATAGTGCATTGCCCTTCCGGGTTTGGGCAGTTAGTGTAATAACAATTCATCTGTGTACTTGTGAAACCATGCAAAGCTGTTGCCACCCAATCAAGAAATGGTGGGTTTGGCATATAAAAACCTCACGTGTAATTTTTTTTTTTTTTACCACTTAATGAGAGATAGGGAAAAAACAGAATTCCAGTTAATGGTAGAACGGACACTTCAAAGGAAAATAACATATTAAAAATAGTATTTTCATTAACAAGTGTTGCTATTCTTATTTTTAAATGTCTCATGAGTGACTTTTTGCACAGATATTACTAAAAGCCTTCTTCAGTTTGTTTAGTTCAGATCATATATTTTCAGTACTGAAAATAAAAGCATAATTAAAGACAAAATGATCATGATCACTCTGAATAAGAAAGCTAAGAATATACATGGATTCAACATTAGCATTTGAAGTACATTACATAATTAATGCTAAAAAAAAAGGCTCCATTTAAAAAGAAGATAAAATTTATATTAAAAAATGTTGCATTTTGGGTTGATTCAGAAATAGAAGAGCCCGTGAAACCAACAGTAGTCATATAATCTTCCATTCCTATTATGATATTAAAAAATGTAAAGTCTTAGCAGGATAAATAGCATTATTTAATCAAAATGTGCAACACATTTATAAGAATACTAAAAAAAAGTCTCCTAATATATGCAAGAGAAGTATAAAATCCTGAAACCATACAGAAGAAACAGGATGACCTCAAACGCCGAGGTAATGGAAATGAGAACAAATACATTTGTGCTATAAATTAAGGACTTCAGTTGCAAATGGTTGTAGAAACTGTGTAATGCCTGCTATGTCACAGTACGATGCAATCAGGAAAAAAATAAGTAGGACCAAAGGATCCTTTGATGTGGTATTTTCAGTAGAAAAAGCAAATTTTACTGCTGTCCCAACACTTCCAGCCAGCTGTATTTCAGAAAGCTGATTTAAACAGCAAAGGTACAGAGAAGAGACAGTGCAATGAAAGGAGACCTTGAACCCCAGGAAAAAGAAAATACTCTTCAATCAGATACGGTAAAATACGCTTGGTTTGTTTAGTGTAACAACCCAGACATGGAGACCAGTACGATTTCCATTCAGGCAGTGCCTTGATACGGCCGCCAGCCACAGAAAAACCACCAGAGCCGAAGGGCAATGTTGGTACATGCACAAAGTAATTTGGTGAACTCAAGAAGATTCCCAATCCTGGGTGCAATGCAGTCAGACAACTTCTAGAAGTTGCTAGTAAATTCAAATAAACTGATTTGGTTAGAAGTTGAGTCTGATCTAGTGAAGGACGCAGACTGTGTCTGCAGCAGCAGTGGACTGCGACCAAAGCCTTTGGGTTTATGTACTTCATGTTTGAGCTGAGACAGAGTGCAAAATATGTAAACTTGTAGGTATTGAAGAGCTACACTTCATGATACAGAATTTATCTCTGACCTCCACATTTATCTGGGATAAATAGGAAGAACCACTACAAATCAATTAGCTTTCAGATGAAGTGAAGGAAAATTGGCTTAGATTGCCTAACATTCCTCCAAAACTAGTTAGCAACATTACCCTCCTACTGGATTTGAAATGAAAGTTGTGCAAAATTTTATTTAGCTATTGTGGTGAGTCATGCAACTACTTAAATATTGATTTTTTTTAAACTTTTTGTAAAACAATAGGCAGAAGACCTGCTAGATGTCTGGAGTAAGCTGGAAAGAGCAATAAAAAAGATGATTTTCAGAATGTCACAGCTAAAGATCTGACTGACAACAGAACTAAGATGAACCTAAGCTTAGATAAACTATTGAAAAAGGCACAGAGTGGTTGGCTCAGGCAGCCACTGCACTCATTCTGTACTTTTCACTATGTTAGGATTAACTAAATCTGTAGCAGAGATAGCAGAAAGATGTATCCACAAATGAGACAGTGTGGAGTAAAATACATGAAGGTTGCAGCATTTTTAGGAATACTTTGAAAAGTATTGAAATATTTTTGAAAAGGGGCCTTAGAGCAGTGCAGGGACAAAGATCAAATTATGTTTAGGGACAGAAGGTAAGCTTAAATTTAAATTTAAATACAGATCCAATGCCCTTGTTACTCCTGTTTAGGGAGCTTAGTGAAAAAAACTAACACTATGTTTTCATATAATCTGAAACACAAATAAGGTATTAAAATGAACTTTTAAAACAAAACCACACCGTCAGATAAGTAAGCTTGTGTGCTAAACTTCCATGTAAGGGATATATTCTACTACTACTCATCTCAAAAGAGGAGATAACTTCTACAGGCTAATGTTTTCCTATAAAAAAAAAATAATTCAAAATTGTTTCAAAATTCAGATGTGTCAACAGTGACTTATGGAAGTGGAGAGTCTCTACTTCATCCTCTTTCAAGCAATCTGAGAGCTGGAAGAGGGGAAATAGGGGACATAAAAAGGAGCAGCACAGTTTAAAATGAACCATAAGTACATCTGAAATGATGCATCTACAACAACCTTTCCACACTGATGGAGTGTCCTGTGCATTTGTCACTTTGCTCCCATATCCTTTTGAGTCTTGAGTTGTATGTATTGCATACAGGCCTGTAATACAGGCATGTATACAATGGAAATTTCTAATTTCACAACATTGTTGAATGCATATCAACCAAAACTTCGGCATCATTCACAGACTGTAGAATTTTGGCATGTTTGAAGCAGAAAAGCATAGTGACTAATTTAACAGCAGTTCCATTCAACCTCTCTCTGACTTACCCTGTGAACCTGGCATTTTCCATTCTGATGAAGCAGTTAATGTTACATTAGAAGGCAATTTTGTGGTAATATAATATTATTTCATTGTAATATAAATAAGGATTTCTTTGCATAATCTCTGACATGAAAACACAGAAGAACTCAATGCCTGAATTCCTTCTGAGTAGCTTTGGTGTTGTGCTGATTCCTTGGTCTAAGAACACCAAGGAAATTCCAGGAACACCTGCCTAGGAACATCTAATGTTTCAGAAACCAAAATACATATTTAGAATGAAATATGAACATAAATATTCCCCTTCCTGGAGAAAAAGACAATTTTCTAGGTAAGTCTATATGAGAGCTCTGCTATATAATGACAAAGAAAAAATGCTTATTATAATTCATTGAAAACTGACAACATACTAAGCAGTGTGTACAGATAGATACCAGATACAACCTCATTAACCTCCTTCAGGAAATGGGATGCGTGATTAATTTCCAACTCTTCCAACTTTTTGACAAAAAAAAAAAGAAGTTATCCTAGTTCAGACTGAAGGAACATCTAAGTCAGCATACAGTGCTTGCAATGAACAATCCAGAGCAAACTGTCAGACAGAGCATGTAAAAGGGATGGAGAGTGGAAGGAAAAAGTAGAATCTTGTAATACCAACAAGCAGGTCAACACAGTAAAATTACAAGGAATATAACTGAGTCCCCTGTGAAACTGATATAAAGAAATATCGATTACAAAATCTCATGTGAAAAATGCAAACCCTGGAAAATTTGCTTTGCCTCATAATAGGAAACAAACTGTTTAAAAGAGAGAGCCAAGGGCTCTGTTTGAAAGTTGGCAGTACATGACAAAGACTGATGGAACAGCAGTGCTTAAGCACAGCACCTGAACCACGTAAAAGCAAATACCTGATGGCAACACTGTCCTGCCCCTTTTACTCTTTCACATGGTGGTGAGAGCATATCTCTGCATTTTTCCTGAACAAAGTCAATTACCAGCTGAGAAATGAAGATATCATAGTGCTAATGAAAGGGAGCTTCAGCACAACTGCTGAAGTGTTAATACTGTAACCCTCTTCACAACTAAAGATTTCTCTAACAAGTCTACTGTAAAAACACAAATTACCAATTTCTAAATTAAACATGTAAAAAGGGATGAAGGGTTTCTTTGTCCTAAAAAGTAGATCTGCATGTATTATAATACAATAAAAAGTTCTGCTCCATAAATACATCCTCTAGACTTGAAGATTAGAGATATCTAGGTCAAACCATCATGATCCACTGCAGCTGTAAGTCTCATAAAATGATCTGACTTTTAGCAGAGTATTAATTTATTCTTCAGCCACTCATGTTCAGTGTTATGAATGAGTCTGTTACAAAGTGCCCCTCAGCTTTTTTAAGTTTAGAACATGCATTGTACCACACTAATGCATCACTAAGGAAAACACACTGCATACTGAAACATTGCAATGTACCTGGTTAAAGGAAGGGCAACAGTGGGAAAATCACTGCTTTCAACTGTAGTTTGGAGACACTTACCTTTGCCAGCATTTCTAGGAGGAAGAGGAGGAGCATCGGAAGTTGGAGAGGTGGGCGAGTCTGTGCTTGCAGAAGCAAAGATCTGGTTGGTAAAAGCTCCGTAGGAGAGTCTTTGCTTGTCTCTGGGAGTGCTAAATGAAGGATGAGTCAGTTTGTCTTGGGGAGAAATGCTTGAAGAGTGACAAAAACTTTGGGGTCTTGGAGATCTTTCCTTTTTTATAGGACTAGGCTGTGAATAGAAAAACAAAGATATGATACAGCTAAATACTAAATATAGTTAACATGTTTGGAAAATAACATACCAGAAGACAATTTAGTGAATGTGAGCCTAGCTTTTTCTTTATTAGACAAATAAGCTCCTATGCCTCCCTTTTTCAGCAATCCAACCTGAAAGGTCCTCACTTCTAAATGAGAATTAAGATCGTAGCATCAACAAATCATCATGTACACAAAATTGGATTTAATCTTAAAGCAGGAGATACACACTAATAATATACTAAATAAAATCAATACAAGCCTAGCAAGTTTTAGAATATAAGAGTAATTTTCAGTGTATATAGCACGTTACTCCGACCAGACAATTATCCTCAAGTATCAAGTATATTACCCCACTGATGCCTAGCAAAAATGAACAAACACTTCTGACAGATCAGATTTATTTGGTGCCTGACCTAGCAATATAATCCATGATAGAGCTCTTTTTAAACGCATCTAATTGCTCTTTGAAGAAATTTTACACATCAGTTTTTGCCTGCTGCACGTTAATGGGTGCATATGGAGCACGATCTGTTTCCCTGCAGCTCTGGTTCAGGTTATTATCTCCAGCACAGCATCCGTCATCCTCCTGAGGCTCCTCACACAGATGATTATTTTGTTCTCTACTGTCCTTGAGGACATGTAAATTACTTCGGTTTCTGAATTTTTCAGTCCCAAGTGTCACAGAAAATGAGAAGTTGTCCACATTTCTTTCTGCAGCACTCATATAAAATAGGAGAGGTGTATTCGCATTTATTGCAAAAATAGAGCACACAGTAATTAACTGACTTGCTAAAGTAGGACACTGAGGCTAATTTTTCACATGCTCTAGGATGGCAATTATTCTATGCCCTCAAGTTTTGCCTTTCTATTGCTTCTTTTTTTTAAATAAACAGAAATAAATAGCACAGCATGGTTTGTGAAAAACAGAGTTATTTATTCAATAACTAGGTTTTTAATTAATTTATGGGAAAAATTAAGTATGTAAGCTTTGGATTTCCTCCAGCTAAAATTTAACAGCCTAGAATTCTGAAGAGGATAAAATTACATAGTCCAGATTTGCTGATTTATATTATACTGTATGTCTTGTCAAAGTCAAACTTCTGAAACAGCCCATAATAACTAGGTTGACAAAGTATATTCAAAAAGCACTTTGGCAGTCTTTAACACAGGCCTCAAAATTAGGGTTTTTTCCCCAAAAATATCTGTAAGAAAAGAAAGTTGAAGTTGGTCTTTAATTACCATTGATTTCCAGGGAGCAGAGATGCTGAGAGTTTTTGTGTAAAGCTGTATCAGTAATTCACACTTACCTTATCATCCAAGTCATCATCACTTTCATCAATTTCTTCCTGCCGAAGATTCCATTCATACTCCACGTGGACGTGTGGGTTTAGCTTTCCTGCCTTGGCTTGAGAAAGCTGAAAGAAAGAAAAATTCTTATTAAAATATTTGCTGTTCTTTTGGTGTTAACTAAGTTAGTTTTGTAATGGCAAGAAATAAACTGAAGTATTTAAAAGTTTAAATGTCCAGATTAAAAAAAAAGAACAAAGAACTTTCAGGGCAATCACACAAATGGCCTTCATTTGTTTGAGGTACAGAAAAAGAGATAAAAGGCAAAAAGGAAAGATTTTATTAAAATGGACAGAAGTTGCCATGTTTGACAAGCATTTGAAAAGATGGCATGAAGAGAAGGTATATGCAAAAAAGCAGAATTTATCTGGATCCCTCCTTTCCAAAGAGGAAAGGCAAAACCTATTTATAAATTTTGGTACATACAACTAGTGCTGCTCCAATATCATAATCCTTGTACTTGAGTCAAATGAAAAGGTATTTACCCTTTATTCAAATATTTTGCCTCTCTCTCTCACTGGATGAGGCCAATATGCCTTAGGCACAAAATTCCCTGACTTTGCCAGCCCAAATAATGTATTTCACATTCTTTAAAAAACAACTGCCTCAAAGATCAGCAAAAAAACTAATGGAACAGTTCATGCTTATTCTGAGGAGATAAATTCTCCTTTTCAATGCCTAGATTTTCCATCATTATTTATTCCTTCACATCCTTTGAAATGTAGTCTACTTGTTACTAGTTGATTCAGGAGTGCCTTTAACCATCTTCCTGAAATAAAATTTGGAATAAAGAAAGTATTTCCAATCTGTTATGCAAGTATTCATGATCCCATTTGAGCTGAAACTGAATTTAATTACATAATAAAGACTCCAGTTATGCAACAGAAATTATTTTAGTACAACTATCATAGTACGATCACCTAGTTATTTATCTTGTACTTTTTTATTGCCCACAGCAAAATGCATACCTTGATAGTAATTAAATTCACTCGCCTATTAAATGAATGAATGTGCTCATTCATATTTCTTTTTCAGTCTTAACCTTATCTCATTGCTGCTTTTGGAAAAAAATGCAGAAATGATTTTTCTCTCCAAAAATTAAAAAAAAAAAAAAAGAGAGAAAAGGCACAAATGCTCTATGAGAGTTAAGTGAAATAATCAGTCAGGTATTCATGGAACTTGGATTACAATAACGAAACAATTAACTGCTAATAAGCTCACTGATAGCATCCACATGATTGTTTGTTCTGTAGCACAGCCAGCAGACGTCACTTTATTAAAGAGATATTATAAAGAAAAAAGCAATCCATCCCAATTTTGTGCTGCACAGGTGATCTGTTCTCCAGCTGACAGAATACTCAAACCACTGGAAACAGCACTTACAGCAGACACAGCAGTAACTGAGAAGTCAGTCCCACCTTATCAACCATAGCAAAATGCTGACTTGCATCCCCCGAAACAGGAAATTTCTTTGATTTGTGAAGGACAAGCTCTTTTCATTATTCAATAATTAATTCATGACAAGAACTTTCAATTGTCAAAAGAAAGGTATTACAATTACCAGCTGCAGAGCAAAAGTAGATATCCTTGGATCATCAAAATGAGGAAAAAAAAGAAATAGAGTTAAGCGGCAAGTGACAACTGTTTCATAAATTCTCCTGGCTTTGTCTTGAATGTGAAACTGCCACAGTAGTTAGACTTTTTAATATCTTGACTGTAATTAAATTCACTTGCCCACTAAATGCATGCTGGTGGCACCTTAGAGGGCCAAGAACAAACAAGCTTGCTGGTCTTATGTAGACTCCTTATTCCTGGCTAAACGTGTCACAGGAGTACGTGGGAAAATCCTTTACACTTTTATTTCTTGAACACCACTTTTTGAGAGGTGTTTGTTAATATCCCTCATACATTCTCAAAATTCCAGGAGGTTTTTGCTGTGATCATATTCAGTAGAGGGACAAAGTCCCACAGAAGCTGGTGTTCTACATCTTTTGATACACCAACTTCCAGACATTACACTTTTGCTTTTTTCTCCTCTGAGGAGGGTAATTTTAAGTTGTTTCAATTCTCCCTGTAAGAAGACTTTCACCATCCCTGAACTGTCAGGAATAAATAATCTGAAAAAAGCCAAAGCACGAAAAGACAAATAAAGATCCAGACCTAAAAGGTCTTGACAGTTTTAATATCTCAGGGGTTGTTTAGTACTCCTGATATAAAAGCCTCTAAGAAAAACTTTTGAGGTGACGAAGCCCAAATTTCCTTGAATGATATATTTATTGATACATCTGACCCTTCAGTGTTTAAGGTCTTCAAACACACTGGTTAAAATAACTAGTACTGCTACTAGAAGAAAGATTCTTTTCTTAAATGGTTACAAAGAAAATTACTGTTGTGTTTTAGGTAAGAAAATAGCCACCTGTGGCAGGGCCTTCAGATCAGCACACAGCCAGCTGGCAGCAATACCACGTGTGAGATACAATGGTACTGATATGTTAAGCAGATTGCATTTTTTAAAAAGTCAACATTTCCCTTGCCTTTGCCCCCATGCTCAGTTCTTACCAGTTCCTCACACTGGACAGCTTTCACTCTTTTTGCTGTGTCCAGAGCCGTCTCTCCAGCTTGGTTTACTACAAAATTAACAATACAAGAAAGAGTGATTCTTTGAGATGTCTAAAGAAACAATTCATTAACTTTCACTACTTGTAGTACAGTAACCTCTAAAAGTGATCAAAAACATCTATTTACTCTATAGCAGCTGCAACTCTTTAAGATTCCACTCTAAGTGCTCACGTATTTCATGTATCATCAGGTTCTTTCTGAACAGCAGCATCTCCTGGGACAGTTCCCAAACCCCTCCTACCCATCCTAGCAGAGAATATAAAGAAATTTAGTAATTTCTATCTCTACTCATCACCTTTGCCAATAAAACTCTTACAAGAATAAGCAGGAGAAGCAAGCAGACAGGGTAAAATAGCTCAAAAAAGAAAACTAATCTAAGACTCAAAAAAGGGCAAAGGTTGACCCAAGCACATTTTACTTTGATTAATATGTAGAGGTTTGAAGACTTAATTTCAAGACATTTGAGCAAGAATACATTTAAAACTTTCTAGTTTCATCTTTATAAAAGCTATAAAATGGTTTACAACTTAAAATAACACCTGATCAGAAAGAAGGCAGCATCTGAGTCCTCTGGAAGGTCCTCTAGCACAGCATCTAATGGAATCCTTCCCAGATGCTCAGCAGCAAGTCTCAATAAACAAAAACAACTCCCACACCCAATGTGGATAAACCTTAGGTAAAATGTACTCTCACAGTACATCAGTGAATGCCATGGAGCTGGAACAGAGAATGCTCTACAGCACATCCAGATTGTAGAGCACTTCTGTGATCAGGAACTGAAAATGATCAAACTGAGATCTATAAGCATTAATGTCAGCGTGAAATATTACACAGAGAATGCCAGTCAGGAATCCTAGAAAATACAAAGCAGTCCTCTAGAAAGGCCTATGACTTTGAAAGAATTCAGATCCCTAGAAGAAGGACCTCCTTATGGAAACATCTATCTGAGATTGTTCAATACAAAAAGGAATGGAAACACAGTACTTCTTAAGTGAAGTGAACACCCAGATACCTTAAGGGACTACAGAAATTCCAAACTTTCAACTTCTAAGTATCCACCTGGTATTTCAAGGTCTAAAGACTATATACAGTGCCTATGTGAGATCACTCAAAAAAACAACAAAAAGAACAGAACACTGTCCCTCCCACAACCTCAAGAAACAAGACATCAAAAAGGTGTGAATGTTCTTCTGACATCTGCTTAGGAAAGAATTTACTGCAAGGACCAATAAACTTGCTTTAACTTGATCAGAAAGCTTTTCCATTATAAATGCTAAAAAAGTCACATTAAATTCCCTGACTAATGATAATATTGGAACATATTCTAAGGAGGTATAAAAAGGCAAAGGAAACCAGTGACTTCTACCACTAAACTATGAACTTCAATTTATAAAATAGCTCTTTACCAGGCAGTGGGGGAAAGTGATGGTGATAAAGAAAACAGGGGAAATAAAATCTCATACTCTCCAGTTTTCATCAGCTGTTAAAAAACCTTCTCTCCTATACCGTTAGCTGACTGCATGTAAATGTTTTATAGACATGCTGATCACATTTAACTCCTGGGCCTCACAAGCTGGATTCATGGGATACCTTCCTAACTCATGAAAAATGGTAGGGAAGGGAGACCATCTAGAAAACAAGAGATTATCCTAGCTGTGAGTGAACAGGGATTCTATTTTTAATTAAATTTAATAAGCCATGATGGAAAATACAGATACAGATACAGATACAGCATATGTTATACCTATCTCACACACACAGGTGGCAGAGAAGCAGAAAGGCAGCTGAGAAAGCCGATCCCTTCCCTGCTCAGTGGCAGTGGTGGCTGGGATGTGCTGGGTGAAACCACAGCCCCAGCTGCCATTGATGTCGACAGAAGAATTAAGTGCTGTGTACATAAAGCTCACATATCTAAGGGTGGAAGTGAACATTTGAAGTATTGTAACATACAAGTTCTAGATTGAACAATAAACCTAAATTGCAGGCAATTTAAAATGGGTCAGAAATAAAACACTATGAAAACCTAGGGTTTGCCATTAGTATTTCATATTAGGAATTTTTGTCACTATTATCTTCTAAGAATTCCATGTCTTAAGTGAATGTTTCCTTTAGGCTTGTTGTTGGAAAGGTCTTCATCTTTCTAACACAGTTTTCTCCTAAAAGTTTACATACCACAGAGAAATAATTAAAAAAAAAAGGCTAAAATAATGAAAAGAAATTCTAGGAAATCTTTATTTCCTGGTTTTAATGAACTTACCTACATCAATAGTTGGCTTCCCCCTCAAAAGCAATTTCAAACACTCAGGCTTATTATATATACTGCAGTAGTGTAGAACTGTATTACCCAATGCTGTTTGTTTGTCCAGGTTTCCACTAAATAAAAAAGAACAAACAATAAAGAAAAGTATAGTAGCTGTGTAATTAATTTCAAATCTAACATCCCTATAAATAATAAATGCATAATAACTTGGCCGGACAAATACGAAGTAAGAGGAAAATATATATTTAAATTAAACATTACTTTCAGAGACTATTAAGAATTGTTCCAAGGACACTGAAAATACCTGAGCTGTGATTGAAAATGACTGAGAATCTACAGATGTTAATTAAAAAATACAGTGAAACTCAAAGACTCAAACCTAGACCTCTCTAAGGTCATGCCAGTTGTTTTCCACCTGCCACTTTACTGGAATTCCTTTTTCAAACATCTTAATTAGCCCAATAGAAATATCTGAATAATAATTCTGGTACAGTTAAAATAGGTTAATAAGTCCTACCAAGTCAAGGAACTATCAAGAGGGTGGCTGTGAGAATGAACAAAAGAGTTGTAAGAAAGAATGTAAGGACACACACCAAGTTAGGGAAAGACCAGCTGTGAAAAGGGGCTCACATGGATTTTAAAAACTGTACCTCCTTCAGTTTTCAAGTTCTAAACCCAGGTATCTCAAAAACCTGTTACTGACATTTTGGGATCCATAAAATATTTTCATAAATGAAAAATGCAAAGCTCAGGGGATGACAGCTTTTCCCAGTGTTTCCCATATTGAGCAGTAAGCACAGACCCCACAGGGTTGTTAAGATGCTCTTGAACTTGAGACTGACACCAAAAAACCACACAACAGACAGAAACACACACAAGATTTTAGCTGTCTGAAGAAACTACGAAGCTTCATAACTAAACAAAATAATTCTAAATAATCATCCAAAATAAAAAACCTTTAAAAACACGCAAAATAATAATTCAGGCTTCTAAAACATTTTTTAAATTATGATTCAAACAGCTTGAAAATATCAGTAGGTTATTTTTTGTTACTTTAATAACACTCTCCTATAATCAGCACTCACATTTTTCTTTAAGGGTTTTTACTTCTATGAACATATCTTTTGACAAAAAAGAATAACTCAGACAATAAACTAGATGCTGAAAATGACTAATTAAGAAGTTTATGCTCTCAATAGCTTTAATACAGGTTATTAATTATTGGAACACCTTTTTCAAAATCAATCTAGCATCTGTTAGGAATTTTCTCAGAAAAAATCCTTGTTTTCTACTCTTACAATTCCTTTGCATGTGTCCTGTATCTGACATATTTACCTGCCATCCCTCCTGTACCTGAACTACTTATTTGCATTGCTTCATATAGTCATGTGCTCCAAATAAATGCTCTCTTGTGTGGTACAGAGTTTTTCCCTTCATCCTATTTCTGTGTAAGTGCTTTAAATGTTTTTAATCTACACATCTTTCCCTCTCTCTACTCATCAGGAGCACAAGGGCCAATTCTAAGGTACTAAACTATGCTCTTTTGAAACATATCTAAGGAGAAAGATTATAAATGATGAGCAAACACTGTCCAAGGCACTGCCAGGATAGCTCTGAACATCCACATTTTTCATGTACAATTTAATGAAAAGTTAGCAATCCATACCAGTTTTGTACAAGGAAGT
The DNA here is from genome assembly GCA_013400915.1 of Pardalotus punctatus. Lineage (NCBI taxonomy): Eukaryota > Metazoa > Chordata > Aves > Passeriformes > Pardalotidae > Pardalotus > Pardalotus punctatus. The sequence goes on from VZTX01016613.1 coordinate 60,300, forward strand.
CAACCAGATGGAGAGAGGTTTGGTCAGCAGTCCGGACTGCTAAATGAAGGGCTGTTTCACCTGGCTCCTAAACACATGTAAACAGAAGTTAGATTTCAGTGTCTTATTTCTGCAAAGCTTGTATATCAGACCTATGAAATACATGTTATTTACTCTTTTTCAAGTCTTTCAAAAGAAAAATATTAGATAATTATGATAAAATTATTTTTGTCTTTTCTTTTTTTTGTATCTAAAAGACACTATGTGCTTCCAAGGAAATGGCATCACACTTTCTGAGATCTCAGCTTTCCCAAACCCAGTTTTCACTTTTCCCAGCTGGATGGAACAACCCTGAGGAGCCTTTAACCATTTTAGGTACCGGCAACTGAAAGGGATCCTGTCAAGGAACACGGAGTAAGTTTGCAGTACTTGTTGCTTTATGATAGCCTGGTGAGCACCAAGCAAAGTCACAACACTATTTCCTACAAAAACAGCATAATGAAAATCACAGTCCCACATATATTAAATCTCTTGCAGACTGGCAAAACAGTTGAAGTTGGACAGGACCTGTGAAGGTCATCCAGTCCAACCTCCCTGCCCAAGCAGGGCCACCAAGGATCAGTTGCCAAGACCATGTCCAGACAGCTTTGGAATATCTCCAAGGAGAGACTCCATATTTCTGGGCAAACTGTGCCAGTGTTTGGTCATTCTCACAGTACAAAAAGGTTTCCTGATGTTCAGAGGGAACCTTCTGTGCTCCAGTCTGTGCCATTGCTTCTGGTCCCATCACTGGGCACCACTGGGCTCCGTCTTCTTTCCACCCTCCCGGCAGGTATTTGTATTTGATGATGAGATCCCTCTGAGCTTTCCCAAGCTGAACAGCCCCAGATCTCTCAGCCTTTCCAGGTGCTCCAGGCTCTCAGACATGTTTGTGGCCCTTCACTGCATTCTGTCCAGTATGTCCAAGTCTCTCCTGTTGTGGGGAGCCCAGAGCTGGCACAGCACTGCAGCTGTGGCCCCAGCAGTGCTGAGTGCAGGGAAGGATCACTGCCCTTCACCTGTGGGCAATGCTTTCATGCCGCCTGTGATGCCTTAAGTATTTTTAGCTTCTATTCTTCACGTATCTGTAGCTTTGGTGTAGTTTTAGGCTTCATATAAAATGCTAAAAACCTCTGCTCCCAGCACCTTTAGCCAAAATATTGCCGTCAATTGAAAAACCCAAGGACACTTCGCTGCTTCAGAGCCCCAAAATAAGTAAACAACAGTGAAATGGGGGAAGCAAGCTTGGGGTGGTTGACATTGTCATCTGAAGGTGTAATTGGAGAATTGGGGCCTGATATGCTAATGAGACAGAACTTACAAAAGGTGAAGATCTCATGACTTTGTCCATTTTTGGGTGTAGCCTCATGAAGGGGGTGTGTTTGCCCTGAATGTACTTAAAGACCTTTAATAAATTTGTCCACTTTTGATTCTCCTAACCCTGTCTGGCTTCTGTTTCAGGTAAGCCTGGTTAAGGCATCACCTGGAATCCCCCTGGCCACCTTTGTCACAAGGGCACACTGCTGGCTCATGTCCACCTTGGTGTCCATCAGAATCCCCAGATCTCTTTATGCAGAGCTGGGTGGTTCCCAGCATACATTTGGTGCATGGGGCATTTCCCCCAGATATAGGATTTCTCCTTGTGGAATGTGAATTGAATCATACTTTATTTTCTATCCATATCATATGCATTAATGCATTGAAATAGAAACAGAAATGCTGTTTAATTCCATTTAAAAATTGCATGAGAAGTTAATCTAAATTTAATTTCATTAACTACTATTGATCATAAAGGACATTTAGAAAAGCATATTACAATATATACACTTAGAATTGAGGTCTTAACTAAAAAAAAAAAAAAAAAAAAAAAAAATTATTTTTTAAAAAAAAAAAAAATTAAATTNTTTTATGAAACATCAGAGAATTTACATTGGAGAATGCTGCTATAAATGTCCTAAGTGCAAACTACATTTCAATTGGTGCTCATACCTTTCTCGGTATCACTGCCTGTAAGAGCTGGGAAGACTTAGGAGCTCATTCTGTGGTAACTGCCATGGATGACAAATACAGAAAGCTGACCTTGCAGTCACAGAATTTGTAATGTGTTTCCATCATAAGCACTCTGTGATAGCTCAAGTGCTGAGACTACACTGAACTTATCCACATCACTGAATATGGACAGGCACTGTGTCCTTTGCCAACTTAGCTATTTTCACACAAATTATTGAAAATATTCTCTGGCATTTCTCTAGGTTGGGTTTAAAAGTAATGGGAGAAAGCACAGCTGAGCAAGTGGCTACATGGCATCGACTATCTATAAAAACAGGTTACTTTGCTCATGATTAACATTTGTCCATGGATAATTGAGGTCAATCTGGACTGATTTTTCAAAAAAAACTGCTACTGATTTCAGAAGGAGGATCAAGTACTCAGAACTCGACACACACACACACACACAAAAAATAATATTCCTGGTTGAAAGAAATTGTACTTCTGTAAAATGTCTCCTCAGAAGCTGTGAAATCATCAGATTTATTCTTCCCCCATCTACAGTAAACAGAGACTTGCAGGCAGTCAATAATGTGTTCCTTCAGCAGCTATTTTAAAAGCAGGTATGATGCTCTGTGTGGTATCGGGTGACCCTGGGCTATCAAGTCCCTCTTTCTCTGGGACTTCCAGAAAAGAGACACACTGCAGAACAGGGGCTTTCAACACATTATAGTTGCACCAAAACACTGTATGATATCCCTATTGCATTTCACACTCGTTTAGCCCAATTGATGACAAAAGATGAAATGTTCTTTTCCCTCCCACAAGGATGCCACGATAAGGAAAGGAAGAAAAACCCTACCATTTTTCATCTTTCTCTTGTTTTATCATCTAAAGTAGCAAACCCACATCCAGGGCATTTTACAAATACACATGATTTAAAATTGTCTTTGTTTACCTGATAAGCTTACCTGTCCAGGCTCCAACAGTGGCTCCATTAGCTCTACCCCCTCTGCATAGACTTGAATTAGTGCAAGTAAATCCCTGGATTTGACAGCCTCAAGTAATTCACTCAGTTTAGCTGCTGCAGATGCACAAGTCTTCCTAGAGAACTTATGATCTACATATTTAGCAGTAATAAATTCTTTACGTGCAGTCCTGTGGGGTGTGAAAATAGAGCTTGCTTTAGAAATTTTTAGAAAAATGGGTCAATGATTTTAATTTAAAATCACCTTGTCTAACTTGGAAGATGAGAAGGGAAGAATAAAACTATCTGATAAAAACTGTATTATTTATTGTTACACGGCATGTTTTTTCTTGTAAACAAGCCCAAAATATGGAACATTCTCAATTTTGTCCTGTCTTCTTCTTACATACAAAAATTACTCTGACTCTGGGGACTAAGACCAAAGAAAAAACAGAGCTACTGCCATTTGGTCCACTGTCTTTATCATCTGAGTGTTTACTACAAAACTCAAAACCATTCAAGAGCTGAATAATGCACCTTGAAACCCAAACTAAGAGCTTTCTACAGCAAGAAACCGAGGTAGCTAAAATGTGGCTACATGACTGGAGACTGAACTTCTAAGGAGTGCCACAGCTGGAGCAACAACCCCCAGTTTCTGCCATCCATGCCTTCCCCTGGCTTGGTTACTGTTAAGACACTTTACATCACAGATATATTCCACAGTAAACTTCAAGAGTTTAAAGATTCAAGACTTACATATCACTTGATGGACTGGGTTTAGGTGAAGGACTAGGTAAATTCCCTTCCATAATATCATTAAAACTAGTATTTCCTACATTCTTGGCCAGCTGCAATATAAGAAAGAATAAATGAAGGTGAGGACTTTTGGGATCCAACAGCAACCTAAAAACTGGCTTACTAATGTGCATTTTCCACACTACTAATAAAAGATGGAACACACAGGACTGCAAAATTAAAGCACAATGATTACATGCAAATATAGAGCAATTAAAAGAAACAAAAATGCTTCTATTATGCCAGAACTTGTACAATAGACTTCACAGTTACAAAATTATTTTTATTTCAAGATAATCTGCCTCCAACACAAAACCAGAATGAGGAACCAGCAGCAGGAACATTGAAATGGTGCTGGTACAATCATCAGGAAGGTGCTTTGGGAAAAAAGCTCAGACCAACTGAAGATCATGCTTAGTAAATTCGATTTAAATTAACAGTAACTTTGCAAAAAACTCAGTATTTCAAGAAGAGAGCAAGTGGTAATGTTGAACCTATACCCAAATGCAGAACTGCCTTATATCTTCTCTCAGACTACACACAGCTGGAGAGATAAACCTACTGTAACTGTTTCTTTTTTCTTTGTTTATATTTTTCCTTTGGTTCTTGTTTTGTTTTTTTTAGCAGTCTCACATCAGATTTTTTTCATAACTTCAATATTACAGGATTTTATCCATCAAATTAAGATACATCCAACATTTTTCTTTCAAAATTAGCAACAGTCATTCTCCCTTGCTCAGTCAGACTAGCTTTCATGTTTAAATCATACGAGCTTTTAGACTGCCGTGATTTTTGGTCAAGATCAGCAATTGAGAGGCAAAATCCTGATGGCACTAATTAGAAGGGATGTCAATACTCATTCTGCAACACCTCAGGACATGAAATGCAAAGTGGCAGGAGCATCAATAATATGTAATAATATATAACCATGCTCCTGTAAAATATCTACAGAATTATGAAAGAGAAATACTCCAAAACACATTTTTTGAAAAAGATCAACAGTAAAATGTACATTTCAGTGTTTCCTATGTATAGGTCAACATTTGACTGAAAAAACCCAATATAAATAGAAGAAACTTACCAAGAGTTCAGACGTTCCTAATTTGTCTAATTCCAAAGACTGGATTCGAGAAATATGGACACCCATTTCTCTGTGTATGCCAGAACACTCAATGCAGGTTAAAATGCCCAAATTAGTTGATAACCATGTTGGATCTGTAGAATTGAAAAACAAAGTATTTAATCAAAGTCCAAGAAAATGTTTTCAATGGTGGTAAGAAATGTATTCTGAAATGATTCCTCATTTAATGTTTCAAGGAACGGAAATAAACTAAGAATATTCCACACTGTCTCCAAACTCCAGTGCAAATTTAACCACAAACGGCTACCAATGGAATGAAGTTTTTCAGATTTAGGAACAGTCCCAAAGGCACTGAATTTAGACTTCCAAATTCATGCTGAATGAGTGTATTTCAATACATTTAGGATTTGTTTCCTGTACAAATTACGTCCTGTTTTTAAAAGTAACAGATCTCCTAAATTTGACAACCTCCGATGTTTTACAATTTACTTCTTAAACCCTAAATAGTCCAATAGTCCTTCATATAAAATTACCCATAGCACTTTCCAGTACGTAAAACAGCAGCATGTTGTAGAAAATTTAGAATGCTAGCTAGTCCAGGAAAAAAAAATAAATTAAAAAATGCTGTCATGGAGGAGATCTGCATGTAATAATAGAATAGATTTTCTACTATGAATGCTACATAAGAAGCATGACCAGTTTTTAAAGAAAAGAAAAAGCTCCAGACACACTTTGTGCACATACATGTCCTCAAAATAATCTCTTTCTTGACCTTAAATAGCAATTGCTGAAGCATTAAGTCAAGAGTTTTAAAGCAGCAAGCTGGACTACAGAGGTGAAGCTTAAAACTCTACTATAAATTAAAAGATGAATGAGAACTGTAATCTGAATTTTCTATAGCTTTACATAACAAAATAATCGAATGAACCAATTCCAGGATTTGACATAATTATATCCCAGTTTGTAATTTTATCTTTCTATTTAAAATTTGGATCAGTTCTGCATCAGCAAGCATCTGCAAGATTCACAGGATCTACTCTGCTCCAAATGAGCATCACCCTCTTGAAGTGTCTCTTCAGATGAGAAAACTGCAAGAGCTGCCAGCTCCCACAGCAGTTCAGTCCTACTGTGAGAAGCTGCCCCTTCTCGAGCTCTAAGTGACACATAACTGACCTGTAACTGTACTTCTGAAGATATTATCTGATAGGATTTCAACTCTGGGTCTCGTTCGTTGCACAAGACTACTTATTCCACCTCTGAATTCTTCTGATACTGCAATTCCAGTAGTCTCATGCCAAGATAAAACCTCAGAGTAAGATCCTGGCCAGGTCAATTTTTCCACAATCATTGTCTAAATATTACTCACTTCTACTTAGTAGCATGCACAGGATCAGTGATGCCAAGCAACTTCCATTCAAGTGCAACAAGCATCTAGACACAGTGCAACAAGAACAGTTCAAACTCCAGAGGGGCTTGAACTGCTGGAAGTAAGCACAGACAACACACAAAAATATTTTAGTGAATTAAACAGAACTAACGTAGGAAAGTCATATTTGTTCTTTTAAAAACAGGTTGAAGACTGAGAAACATGACTTAGAAAATTAGTTTGCACTCTACAAACAATTCTTTAAAGAAATTACTTTGCTCCCAACAAGAAGCTGATGACATGAACAAATGGAGATACCTGGTGAGCCACAATCACAACAGACTTCATTTCCGGGTAATCTCTGTATGTCATCAATAATGGCTTTTGTCAGATCCTCTAAACTGTTTTCACCTGTGCTCTGATCTCCACGGAATGCCATATTTAATGCTTCTTCTTTGCTGTTAGTCAATACTGATATCCATCTAGCACAAGATAAAGACCTTAATGAAGATCTGCATTTGCAAATACAAGTTAATCTATAAACTGTAGAAATCTTGCCAGGAACAAAATATTAGTGGGACTAAGGGAAGGACTGTATTGTGGGAGAGACTGAGGAGAGGGAAAAGTGAGAGACAAAAAGGAAAGATTTGAGAAAAGGTAAGTAAGAATGAGAAGAGACAAATAGTCTTAATTCTAACATTGCTCCCTTTGGTGAACAACTTCAAAGCCAAGTTTTCAGGTTTCTCAAATAAGCAGAAGTTGTGGAAGAGAAAGGGGGCAATCAAGCTCCTGTAAATTTAACTGCTTTAAAAGGTGCCCAAAATCTTCCTGAAGTCTATCCTGGAGAAAATTACAACTCCTACTTTCTCCAGTGTGCATCTTTCTCTTCACATCTGAAACAGCAAGCACCCTTGTGAATGTGTTCCTGTCTAGCTGCCTTTTAAAATGCAGGTCTCTGTGCACTAATCAGAGTCAGATTGTAATGCCCAAATTAATGACAATCACCATGGCAACCAAGGGGCTAAGGAAGAGAGGATGACAGGAGAGCAACGATACTGATAGCCAACACAAAATTTTAGGAGCAACAGCTGAGTGCAAGAAAATAAGACTCCTAAATGATATTTCAGGCACTAGCTCCTCCCCTCCCATCACTGTGCAAGTTGTTGTTTACACAATAATGTTTTAATTAAAACCAAACAAAACCCCTTCTCAGCAGCCACTGTGCTACAGGTTGAAGTAAAGAGGGGAAAGCAGTTCCACTAAGGACAAGCACATTGCAGATGCAGTGTTGCTAATTTAGAAAAAGAGCAAGTTAAAAAGAAATCCTCCCAGGTACAGTGATTTTAGATCTACTGCAAATATATATATATATATA
>VZTX01016622.1:0-45397 GCA_013400915.1 Pardalotus punctatus
AGGTAGAGCAGGAGGGGGTGGGATAGAGCAGGAGGGGATGAGATGATGGAGCAGGAGGGGATGAGATCAAACCCCTCTCACGGTGGGCACCGCTCTGGCTGTGCTCTCTGCTGCCTTGGGAGCACTGGGGCTTTTCCCTGTCACAGTGGTGACAATTGGAACGAGCACTTCACAATGGAATTCCCTGCCCGGGTGACATGTTTGGCTCCTGGGCTCTGTACATCCCTGGCCATAGCCTGGAGAGGTCAGTGGCTCTTTGCCTCCTTTACCTCCTGCCCTCTTCATGTCTCTGGCAGGAGAGAAATAGAAGCAGGAAGACTTTTTCTTTGCTTGTCTTTTGGGCATTGGCAAACCCGCTTGCTAGCATTCCTGTTTTTCATTTAATTTCTGTATGTAGTTCCCCATTCCTCTTCAGAAATTCCAGTAGGAAATGCTGCTCTGCTTTAGATAGAGGCGTCAGCCTTCCTGTGAGCATCCCACTGCATCAACTAAACACAGGATAAACTACAATGGTTACTGTGCTGATGTTGTCATCAGGAGTTGGGCTTTGATGATCCTCATGGGTCCCTTCCAACTCAAGATATTTTATGAATAAAGCTAAGGGATAACTCCCTCTGATCCATACGAATGCACGGTGTATGCACATTACCAAAGTCTGAGTTCTGTTACTATTTAATCATTATTTTTACTCAGGGACAAGTATACATAGTGAGGGCCATTTCATTTATTGTGTCAGCTGGGTAGAAGTTCCTTGGCCTTACCTAAAAATGTAGAGGAAAGAAGTGTGTGTGTGTATTTGTAGCTAGAGAGACAAGGGCAGTCTTTTTAGGGTATCCTGTTTTGTTCTGAACAGAAATATCTTCTCATTCCCATTTCCCCCCCTCCTCTGTCAAACTTGGAGCTTCAGCAAGCTGATTCTAACTACTAACAAATGTTTGGGGGTGGGGAAAGTGATGCAGGAAGGACTACTCTGAGGAGTACAGTAGCATTTCTATATTCAGCAAGTTAGTCATCAGCTCCTTCGGTTGTAGCACAAAAAATAAAATGAATGGTCTGTAAAGGAGCTGTAAATCAGGGCGAGCAAAGCCTGTGCTGTTCCTGAAGTGATCACATAGCAAATCATAACTGTACCTACTGCTCTCTCTGTGAGGAGGAGCTCAAAGCACTTCAGCGCTTTGAAGTAACAGAGATGTTTATTGCCTCTGCTTTACAAATGAAAACATGAAGTGCCAGACAAAGCCAGATCCTGAATTTCTTGATTCTCAAGAGCAATTTACTGTTTTCAGTGTGAGGTGCTGTATGGAAGGAGTTTTGACAATTCAGCAAATAGTGATGAAGTGGGAGATGAAACCATGTCTGAGGTGGGGGGGAGACCAAGATCTCTCACTTCTTAATCTGTTCTTTGAACCTCAGGATCATCTTAACTTTTGTCTTCCAAGTCAAGCTCCACCAGCAGCACTAACAGCTCTAACTGGACAGGATCTGTCCTCACCTGAACCTTCTGAAATCTCTCCTTTGGACCTGCCCCGACGATGATCCCTGGGAGCCGTCAGAGGTTTTGTTTTAGTCTGGCCTTTTACTGCACAAACCATGATGTGGTGGTGGTCTCATCACCTCATTTTCCCACTTCTGCCTTCAGGCACTTGAGAATGTTCTTTCTGTGTCCACCCCTCCCAAAATAAATACTCTTCCCCCTCTATTTTAAATGACAGACATCCCTATTCCTGGAAATGGTCAGGACCAGGCTGGATGGGTCTGAGTAACCTGGTGTGGTGGAGTGTGTCCCTGCCCATGTCAGGGGATGGAACTCTGGTAATATTTAAGGTTCCTTCCAAGCCAAACCATTCTAGAATTCTGTGATTCTATGACATAGGTCTATTTGCTTTAGGTCCTTAAGGATCAACAAGTTGTCATGTAATTGCTGTCTGCTGAGTATTTCTTGGGAAGGCAGGTAGCTGGAGAAGGAAAAGCACTAGTAGTTGTCCTTTAAATCACATTAATGTATGCTATGTGTGTGGTCAGTATCTCCATTAATTTCTGGTCTCAAATATGAGTTGCCCATAAAACCTCTATGACTCTGGCTGGGAGTGAGCCAAGAGAAAGGAGAGCATCTTCCCCATAACTGCAAACACATTGGAGTCCGCTGCTGCTGCAGATTTAACTTTCTGCTTCTGTGCATTCCTTCGCTGTTACCACCTGGGGTTCAGCACTGGGCTGAGGCTTTGCTTCAAGTCTCATCTTGAACACACGCTCTGCCTTTTTTCTTTTTCTTTTTTTTTTCTTCCCTTTGTGTTTGCTCAGACTCAAAACTCTGGTTACAAGTCTCAGTGGAGGAGTCCTTTGAGCCCCGCCAATTGTTTCTGGAAGCTAATTACTGTGTGTTACTAAATGAACCAGGTAGAAAGAATGTTAAATATATCAGACTTGCAGCAACAGGTTTCCTGTCAAAAGGCAAAACACTCACCTCTCCCTGCCAGATGAGATAGCAGCAGTTGCAGCCACCAGCTGGTAGGAAGGTGAGACGCAGAAAAAAACAGGAACAGAAACAGAATTGTGATATTACACCGTGAGCTGCTTGATGTAGAAAAAAAGCTGTGTGAAAAGCAGAGACCAAGACTGTTTCCTGGAGCACACACACGGTTGTGTGCGGCTGGCAGTGTAAGGAAAGCCTCTTGTCTCTTTTTTATTTCCTCTCGTCCTTTCCAGACTCAGTAAATGCTGCAGTGGGAGAGGAATTGGAATGCTGACTCAGAGTATGTATCCCATCCTGGTTAGTTTGATTCCTGCTTTTCCAGCTATAGCAGGATTTCTCCAAATAACATTTCAGGCTCTCAAACGCATCCACTTGCCCAGAGGGGAATAATGAAATCCAGAACGTAGCAATTCAAAAACATTCCTGATTCCAAACCAATCCCCTGAGTCACCCAGTTGAAGGGACACCGTTTAAGAGTGAGCTCAATCTAAAACAAACCTGGAGTTCATTATCAATTCGAGCTGATTAAATCTCACAGCCCTTTTATTATTATTCTTTTTGGGGACTCTCTGAGGTGAAAGTTGGATCTCCCACTGCAGAAGGTGCCTCATGTCAGTGCTGTGCAGCACAACATGGTCGTGTTTGTCCGACAAACTCCAGCATTTTCCAATCCAAAAATGAGGCTCATGCTGAAAGTAGGGCACAGTCAAAGAGTTTGCCACGAGTCCATGAGCTCCTTGTGTGTTTTTAGCCATAAAATGCACGTGATAAACTTGGAAGTGCTGCATTTTTAAACTAAATACACCCTTTTCCCCCTTTTTTTCCCGCATCTGTGCCATGCCATGCGGTGCCAAGGTAGCAGATGCTGAGGCAGTATCAGGTGTCTCCAAAGTTCTCTCCTCTCACAGAGTCTGATCCTGGAGGAGCAGAATTGATGGGAATCGATCTCAGGTGTCGACGGCTGTGCTGCATAATTAATTATAACTTTATATGGCGCAGAGAGAACGGTAATGCTGGCTCTGGGTGCTAATGGTAATAAATGGATCTGGTTACCAAGGATCTGTATCACGGTTTGGGTTTTTTTAATCTTTCCACTGGTTTATCATTTCATCCACACATTACCATTAATTAATTATGTTGTAATTAATCCTTGTTGCTGCTCATATCTGTTCCATCAGAATAAATTTGTCTTAGCCAGGTGACTAAGAACAAAGGCGTTTTTGAGCTCCTGTCTGTGTAAAAAGTGACTCCAATTAAACTATACTTTTAATCCTCTGGGTGTCAGTCACTTCAGCTCCTCTAAAGTACATAAATTCCTGTTTTGTAATAATATGCCTTTACACACATGCTGTGGATTTCTTTTCAGTGGGTACCTTCTGTAGCCTGTCCTGCAAATCCCGAGGTTGGGAGCTGTTGTGATATTTGGATTAGGTTGGCTCTCTCTGCTAGGACCTCTCTCCCTCTGCAGACAGTGAAACATCCTCTAGATGCACTCCATGCTCCTCTTGAACTGGGACAACAGCTAAACTACAAAACTATTTCCCTTACAAGCTACAGCACTGCACATTTTCCACTTGTAACCTGAGGATGTCATTTAATCCTGGGCACTTTCCCAGCAGCACAGTAACCATGACAGCTCCAGTGAATTTTATTTTCAGTACAGAGGGGAGGTGTATGTATTATTCAGGATGCAAAATGTAACACAGTGAACAGGTATTTGTGGTTTTATTCAGGGCAATTATTTGACTCTCAAAAAACCTAGCAAGTAGTAGGCTGGGTTTTCCTCCCTCCTGCTGATTACACTTTATCCTCTTTCCTCATACCCTTCTTATCTATTCTTAATTCTCTACAGAAATGCTTCACTGAACATGTCAGATATTTAATATTCTGGTGTTCTCTGCATGGGCTCAGGCGTTTTAAGCAGTTGCTCTAGAAGACCTATAAAGTGATTTTCTAAATATAAATAATCTTATCTTAAATTGGTATGCTTTATAAAAAATAAGGAAACGGGAATTGCAGAGGAAAGTTCTTGGTTAAAAATGTAAGCATGAATCAAAAACTGCTTCTGAGGATATCTGAGTTTTGATTGTTTCTAGTGCAAATGCTGCACAGTCAAATTTTGATCTGATTTGAGCCCCTGGCAGGCCTTTGATGTCAGCGAGGTTACGCAAGGCTGGCTTTGCAAGCCTCTCACCATTTCCTCCCACGAATCCAACCCAGACTCTCGGTCTCTGCAGGATGAGCAGACGGTTTACTGGGAAATCCACTTGGTTTCACCAAGGTTTTCCCAAGTTTTGATGTGTGAGTGAGGCAGAGATGAATACAGGCCACCAAAAGCAGGTCTGGTGTATTTTCCTGGCAATACCTGCCCTGGGGGCACAGCGCTGGCTGGATGCCCAGTGGATGCAGGATCCTGATGCTGAACTGGGAAGTGGTGGGATTCTCCCAGTTTTGAGAGGAAAAGTTCCATTTTCAACCTTAACTCACCCTGGTTTTGTGTGGCCAGTGACATATCCCGAATCGCCTGGCACATTCTCACTGTTGTTTCTCTAAGGTAGGGGATCTGGAGGCTGCTGGAGCTTTAATAAGCATGTCTGCTGATACTGGCGTGGCCTGCATAGCTCAGCTCTTGCCTGGGCTTTTTTTGCAAAGCCTTTCATCTGCCAGAAGAGTGTCTGAGTCTCAGTCTCTCCTAGCTCACGCTGATTGTTGGCACAGAAGTTGTGCAAGTCCCTGGCGTCACAGCATCCAAAGGAAAAATCTCTGGTACCCTTGTAACACGTGGGGGTCTCCTCAGTGTTGGCTGTCTGGCAATTAATAGGGCACTTGAAAATGTCCTTGGTTCCATTTGGGATAGTTCAGACAGAATGTTTAATAGTCCATTGTGCTCCATTGTTACAGTGGAGAAGGGATGTGGAGGAGTAGATGTGGCACTTCAGGATATGGTTCAGTGGGCATTTCATCTTAATGATCTGGGAGGTCTTTTCCGACCTTAATGATTCTGTAATTCTATTTATTTGATGAGCTATTATACACTCAAAAGCAGAACCAGCCCATCGTAAGCCTTCTCCCAAAATCCAAAGCTCACCTCTAGGCACTGTTTCTCTAAGACTCACAGTGCAAGACTCTGAATTTTCTGTCTTGGAGAGCTTTCTGTCCAAGATGAACTCTGCTGTGACAACTGTGGGAGAAGAAATAAGTTTAAAAAAGGTGGATGGTGACAGCCTAGGGAGAGGAGGAGGGCTATATGTACAGAGAATTATGGAATTACAGCTGCTCAGTTTGGCAGAACAGAGTGCTGTGAGCACACAGTGGTCCTGGCTGTTCCCTGAGTGCCCTGGCAGGTGTGTGTCCCTAACCTGGGCAGTGTTTGTCCTGACACAGCGTGGTCAGTGCCGTGGGTCCAGCTCCTGTTTGTCCCACAACCTCTCCTAGAGAAAGGCAGGACTGCTGGGAAGAGCATAATTTGAGATTTGTTTGCTTCTGTAGCATTCTGGAGCTGCCTTTTCCTGTAGGTGTCCCGTGACTGCTGAATGTTAAATAAGAGAGCCCAGGGGGCTGTGACCACACTGGCCTTATTTATAGTGGGGGCTCACAGAGCCAGAGGGTTACCTGGTTTTGCTTGGAAAAAGAAGTGGAGTGTGTTTTTAAGGAGCGTATTTCCTTCCTACCTTCCCTTGCTGTGCACAGATGTTATTTTAGAGAAAACTGCAGCTGCACAGATTTGTAGAAATTGTAGATGATGCTGTTTCTCAGTCTCATGCATCTGTGCATCTCTAAAGTCTTGTAACTCAGAAGGGCTCTGTATCTCAGAAGTTCTTACCGTTTCCACTATGAGATTTATTTTCTGGGCCTTACTGGAAACATTACCAGAGAAAACTCGGAGCTAGCGATCCATCTATGTTGTTTTACTGTCTGTTTTTTATTATGCTTGTGGTTTTCACTAGATTTGCTTCAGCTGTGATTTATTTTGGTCTCCTGCTCTGGCATTTGCTGGGTAAGCTTGCATATTCTTTGCATTTTTTTTTCTTACTACTTTTCTGTTCTCTGAATTGTAGGATTATTTTTAGGTGACATTCAGGCCTTTGTTTTTCTCCTGAGTACTGGTTTTCCAGATCCTGGTCAGAAACAGATTCCAGGTTGGCTCAGCACCTCCTGCTTGACTCAGAGTTCTTGCTGCCTTTTTTATCTTAGTGAAAAATAGCTGGAAAAGAGGTAATTTTAGTCAGGGTGTTCAGCAGTTTAATGTAGTAAATAACAGTTTGGTGGCGTTCAAAAGCATCTGAGAAGATCTTGAAGTCTTTTTTATTTAATTCATTATTACAAGTTCTGAGGCAAACCTTCAACAGAGAGATGGTGGGGTGAAGTAGGAGGCAGAGTTTTCTCTGTAGATTTGAGGTTCTTCTCTTCTGGGAAACAGATAAAGCGTGACCATTCCAGAGCCCAGGATCTCTCACTTTTGTTGCTGCTCTGTCTTTGCTGTTCTGTTCTGTCTTTTGGGGGCCTTTCCAGCTCTCAGTCCATGAGCTCAGGGCTGCTGCCTACACAACCTGCAGCCCAACACTGTGTGCATTGTTAGGGCAGGAACCTTTGATTACTGTGTGATTCACAGCCCTGCTGTGCCACCAGCTTATGTCATACGTGTCCTGCTCCCACACCCACAGCACTCACAGAAATCTGCTGCTATGCTTGTATTTATTTGGTTTCTTTTGTAGTAAAAAAAGTGTGGCTGGAAACCTCAGTTGCAGAAAGCAAGTGTGGTCAGCTCTGAGAAAGTTTGCTTTCCTTTCTCTTTTTCTCCATGTGTGTTTACACACAGAGCCCAGCCTTGTCTTTCCTTCCCAAGGCAGGATCCAATTACACTCCATCCCTGTGCTGTTCCCACTCTTCCTCCGCTACTAACCCAAATCCAGTTATGAATTCAAGCCTCCTGCAAGTTCTGGACCTTCCTGCAGCCTTTTCTACACAACCTGTGTGTGCCAGCTTCAAAAGCCACCAGGCTGGTGCTGATGTGACATTAGAGACCTAAACCTGGCTGCTCATTTGCACAGCCCCTGCTCCTCTCATCTCCAGCTTGCCAGTTTTCTGCTCAGCCATTCCTGGGCAGTAGTTTCTCACAGGAATTAAACATGAAGGTTGCCTGCCATGGCCTCTTATCTTGGGGGTTGAGGTGTATTTGTGTCTCTGTCAGGATGGGATCCTGCTCCTCATCTTCAGCCAGCCTGAAGGACTCATTAGGGCACATCTCTAATGAAGCTGTGGCCCCGAGGGTGGCATTGGGCTGGATGCTGTTCCTGGAGGTGCTCTGGGTATGGAAGATGTTCCGTGTCCAAGGGGATGGGAACTTCCATGGCTCATTGTTGGTTTTTCTGTTCCCTGTCCCACTGGGTTCCTGTGAGGGTCTCCAGACCCAGCCATCTGGATCATAAGAGGCTTCTGGGTAGGGCAGAAACACAGATATTCTGCTTGCCCAGTGCAGATTCCCATTGGAATTTACTGTTTCCAGTGAAACCCTGCGAAGTCATTTAAACCACTTTACTGTTTGCAAGGCTTTGTCCCTAAGCACAAGTGCAGAGAAGCAGAAAAATGTCACTGATAAACCACAAAAACTGGAAAATAATTGAGTGTAAATAAGCCTTTCCTCTTCTTTCCAGTAGGCTTCAGTTTGTGATCTAATGAGCCAAAGATACCAAGTGCTTTTTTGGTGGCAGACTTTCTTCCCAATTCATTGTTATCTGTAATACCTTATAATACCTTATCTTAGCCCTTTAATTTGGTATTACAGACTCCCAGTTATGTTTTTATTGCCTGGAATTGCAAGGCAGCCACTGTCTCCATACAGATCATTTTTCAGGTGTTGAGAGATCACCAAAAAAGCTTTATCACTTCTGGTTTCTGCCTTAGTAGTTCTAACCATGCAAACCTGCACAGTGTAGTTGGTGAAATACTGTGTGAGAAGATGATTTGAATTTCCTTGGCCAGCACAAAGCAGAAAATACTCCAGTGAAGGTGAAAGTGTAGAAATGACAGCAAGGACTGCCTCAGCTTTTGCAATTTCTCAGCTCTCACTTCTAGTAGTGCAAGCTACAGGTAATACCTTGGTCTTTTCTTGTTTTCTTCTTGTCTTTTTGGGTTTTTTGGTTTGTTTGTTGCTTTATCCAGACTTCATACGTGGCAGGATAAGCTGCTTGCAATAATAGGCTGTAAAACAAATTACTAATAATAATAATAATAATAATAATTTTAAAAGTTACTTCAGTCTATGCTGTGATGTGATTTATGGGCACTCCAAAATCTCTTTGCTTCCGGAGTGCAGGATCAGATGATGCTAAATAATAAAATGAACAAGGAATGTTTATTAGAAAAAACAGTAGACTGTGGAGCAGAAATTGTGTTCTAGTTGGTCAGGAGAATGTATGAATACAGCAAAGAAGTTAAAGAGGCACAAGGGTGAGCCAAAATGTTACACTTTTTAAGAGATCAGGGAGGGGAAATTCTTCCCTTTCACTGCCTGGCTGTGAGCCTGCCAGCCCTTGGTCATGACCTTGGGAAAGGCAGCAGAGAAGCTGAACTGACCATTTACTTGCCTTTTCTTTTTGGAAGAGGTTGGTCTGGAATTAAAGTCAAAATCAGTCTCTTGTATCTCCCTGTTTTACCTGGTGTTTGACAGCAGTGTCAATCTGAAAGAGAAAAAGCCTTTACTCAGAGAGAAGCTGTGCTGCCAAAATGAGCCTTACACTTCAAGGATTGAAACTCTGAATATTTACTAAGAATTCCCATGTTATTCCTCAGTCCCCAGACATGGAGAAGGAGGCATGGAGGAAAGTGTCCTGACTGGGGGATATAATCCCAGAAAAACAACGTTCTTCTGTGCTCTACCTTGTGACAGAGCGAGCCTCGTGCTCGTCTCTTGCTCCAAGGCTCCGAGTTTCGAACAAAGTGAAGCTTTGTGTGAAGCTCAAAGTGAAGATGGTTGGTGAAGCTGGGTGTCTTTTAGTCTAACCACAAGAGACTGATTTTCTTTTTCATTTTTTTTTAATTGATTTTTTTTTCCCCCTCTCTGGTCAGACGGTGCCAATAAAGGGAATTTTCTCTGTGTGTGTGACTGGTGATCTCGAAGTCAATTTGCCTGCTCCCACTGGCGTGCCCTGGCTTGCCTTTCATCTCGCTTCAGGCTTTTAAAGGCTGGGGAGAGCACGGATAGATTTAGCCTTATCTCATAATTTGTTGTAGAACACCTTCTTTGCTGAATAATTTGGTCTGGAAATGCAAAAAGATTGTGTTTTTATCAGGACACAGATGCTGCCACAAACAGGCAGCCCCTGTGCTGGATCTGGACAGAATTTCTGGGCTCTCCTCTGGCTCTGCCTTGTTCCTGCACCACTTGAGAATTAAAGATTTAATTGCAAATAGCAGAAATCTGTAATTGCAGCAACACCTGCCTTGCCATAGACAAAAAAATGCTGGTTTTTCAGGTTGATACTTGTCTTGAAGCAGCTGCTGACTTTGTCATGGCTGTGTTTGCCGAGAGTTGTCTTGCTCTTTGTCGGCCAGGATTTTTTTTCCACCCAAGAGTTCTTTGGAGGAAAACCAGAATTGTGACGTTGCCTTGCTTTGAGGCTGATACACAGTATTATACTGTGTATAAAGCAGCAGACTAATGCTCAGTCTTTCCAGGGGATCATGAATTTAGTGTTCAGTTTAGAGCTTTCCCCTGTGCGGGCTGAGAGCTTCTCCCTTCTTCTCTGCCGCTTCCTTCCTCCACCTCTCGGAGCGTTTTCCGAGCATCTCGGAGGCATTGTCTGTGGGAAGCAGGATTGTTAACTGTTGAACAGATGAGAAAACCGAGGGAAATGCCTTAGTCCCATGATTTAGTGGCAGACTGGTGTAAATTCAGTATTTCTGCTGCTGGGTCCCAGGAGCTGTGTACTAAACCTGCTGTTGCCTTTCCAGCCTCCTAAGGATTTTCCCACTCCAACCTCTGTTTCAGCACAGGCTTAGGGGTTTTTTTATGCTGCCTCAAAATAGTTTTCCTTGTCTTCTGAGAATAGAGAAGTTTTTCTTCAAAATGCCTCCCCCTCCCCTCGGTTTTTTTATTTTTAATCATTCCCTGCTGAAAACCTCCCCATCAGTCTGATCTCAGCTTGTCCTTCCAGCAGGAGAGAGGGGTTTGCACAGACCCCATCCAGAGCTGGAAATGTCAGCGCCTCTCTGGGTTATTTAAGATACGTCTGCAATGTAATAAATCTCATCTTGTCATTCTAATGGTACAGTAACTTGGAAATGAAAGAAGTCAGCTGGGGGAATGTGAGTGTGCGCTGGAAAAGCCATCCAGGACACCGTGGTGGAAACGGGGCTTTGGATATTGTTGTGGAAAAATCTTGGAAGCCGCTAGCCTGGTGCACAGGAGCAATGGAGCAAAACAGGGATGCTTTTTTAACGAAGGGAGAAAATATGGGGGTGGCAGAATGAATGTGTCCATTCCTTCTGGGCTCTTCCATTTTTTTTGTAGAAGTGCAGGTCTTGTTGGCACTATCGCTCCGGAGAAAGGGCACATAAAGAAAACAAGCCAGAGGGTAACCAAAACAGTACTGAAGTAGGCTCTAGCTTTTAAATTATTTATTTTTTTGTTATACTTACCAGCTGAAGACGCTGAATAAACCGTATCCGTATGGAAACACCTCGAGCTTTTAGGCTGTCAGGCAGGTCCCATGGAGGATGTTGCATAAATCTGCTCAGGGGAGATGAATTTCATGTGGACACAACACCAGGTGCCCTGTGGTCACCAAAGAGGTGCAAACAGGAAAATAATTCTTGATAACCCCTTCTGTTCTCCCAGCCTTTTCCCTGACTTCCAGGGCACTGGATTTCATGGGGAACCAAGGGCTTTGATGGCTGTGCCTCTTTCTCCTGCTGGAAAACAAAGAAGGTGATATGGATCTTTCCTTTGTACCAGGTATTGTTTGAAACTTCAAACTGCTTTAAAAGGAGGAAGGGCCGAGGCGATTCAAATCCATAAAGCAGTGTTTCTGCAAAGAGTGGTTTGGGTCTATTCATTGCATCCCAGTAGAAAGGAGGAATTGTCATTTTGACTTTTCAGTCTATTATGTGAGAAGAGATTCAGAGAGACCTTTTCCTTCCTGCCTAAGAAATGCAGAGATGGAAATAATTCCTAAAGGCTTCAGTTAGACCCAAACCTCAGCTTTTTAACCATGTTTGGAATGAGAGTGGTGGTGGTGATGGTATCTTCAGTGAATCCTAAATCTGAACCAAATTTTGACAAATATACACTGTCTGTGTAGTGGTCCCATGTGCTCCTTCACAGCTTTTCACGAGAGGTTGAAATCCAGACCTCAGGTTTCAGGCAGGTGTGGATAAAAACAAACAAAAACCCTAATCAAACAAATTAACAAACCCCCCCAGGATTTTTCTCCTCAGTGCTTGGTGAGGAGAAGAGAAATGCTGATGTATCTTAAGTGCATTTCCTTTCATCATGAAATACAGAAAGGGAAATTGGGAATGAAATGGGATGTAACAAATGCTCTTTTATTTGTGGAGAAGACATTTGGCAGCAGAAACACAAATGACAACATAACCTCTTTGAAACAGATGACCTCTGTTTGCTCTGTGAAGTTTCCTGCGTTCTGCTTTTCATTAGGTATTTGCTATGCGGTTTATGTATTTTATAGATAAAAAAAAATACATGAAATACAAACCATGGTATGATTTAGACCTAACATGGGCCTTACAGATGATGTGACCAAGCTTGTAAGAACTCAAGTCTCTGTGGCTGGAGGCAACGTGGTCCTTACTCAAGTCAATGCTTAAGTGGTATTTTTCCATCTGGAATGCCCTTGGTATTATGGAGGTGTTGGTTCAGGATATGCTGATAATTTAGAGGGAGCCTCTTCCATCCTGGGACAATGTACTGAAAAGTTTAGCTCAGGCACTAAATGCTTTTGGTTCAGGGTTGTATCCTGGAACTTCTCCCACCCAAAAGGATTGAAGGTGGTTGTATTTTTGCCCCAGAGGGCACCTCTGGTGAGGGATTAATGGGACATTGCTGGAGCTGTTTAAGAGGATTCATCCTTGTAAGAACTGAATGTTCAGAAGCAGAACCTCGTTTCAGACCTTTTTACACCAGCATGCTCCAGTGTGAAGGGAGAGAAAGAGAAGGGAGAGAAAGACTCTTTCCAGGAAGCATTGCTGATGAACTACCTTGTTTGATGTGTAAGTTCTTTTAGATGCTTCAAGATAAAAGGCATCCGTAATGCTGCTTCAGAATTAATGATGTCATGCCAGCTCCATCAGAGTTTATGAGTCTTGGCTTCTTAGACTCTCATAAAATAGGTAATTTATCAGTGGTGCTAAATGAGAGAAATCGCCCTGCAGCTGCAGTGGGGAACACTCAGGCTTTGATTGCAGTGGGAGAGGAAGAAAAGGTTGTTAGATGAGCTGTCATACGGTAACTACTCGGTGCTGCCTTTTACTTTGGAGTGAACTTGTCTCAATATTGCAGAGGTGTTCTCTAATTACGATTTTTGAATTACTGAAGTGTCAGCTGACCTCCTTTTTCAAATGTGGCACCGCAGAATTCCTTGACTTGCTGGCACTATACTTAATTTTAACTCATCAACAGCAGCAGGGACCCTGTGGCTTTTGGGTTGGAATTATGTTGTAGTCGTCCCTCTTTAAGTGTGAACCAAGAGAGCTCATGTTGAGAACAGCAAATTCTGAAAGTGTTACTAAGAGATGCTCACTGTCCTAAAAATCTTAAGATGTTTTAAAAACAACCACCCTTTCCCCACCCCCCAGCAAAGCCAACCGACCAACATCAGGAATAAAGAGAAGAAATCTTTTGTTTCTGGTCACAGGCAGTGAGTTTAGAAGCAGCCTTGCCCGTCAGGGCTGGGGAGAGAACCCAGACCTCCTGCAAAACCATTTCTCCCTGCCTGTGGTACCAGAAACTTGCTGATTTGAGAGCAATATTGTTCCAGTTTTCAGGCTATCTAGGCTGATGTAATATTCTTGGCTACAGTCAGGTGGGTCATAATAAATTTTCTGGAACCACTTCCAGTTCTCTGTTTCTTTTCTTATAAACAACTTCTTGCACTTGGCAAATTCCGTTTGCTTCAGAACGCCAAAACTGCGGATAAGTTTTCTACTGACTTCTAAAAGTAAGTCTTTTGCTATTTTCTCTGAAAGCAGAAGAGATTAAATTGTAGGGGTTTTACTTAATTTATTATTTTTTCAGCATTTCATCAGTTTGTTATTTCGACAAGACGTGGTGGCACTGGCAGGGTGTGATTTCTTGGCAGTTTAAGCTGAGCTAAATTGGGAGTGCTGCCGTCTGACCCCTCCTTTTTTGCCCCCAAACGTGTCCCCACTGCCCCTTTTGTGCCTGCACTTGCACTTAGGTGTTTATACAGTGCTCATGCTGAGGCAAGGAATTGATGCAACCAAAGCTGACCCTGCTGGGGAGAATATTCCAATTCTGACCAAAGCAGAGGCCGGGAACACAAAGCGTGGGACAAAGAGGAGCAGGGCTGCTCTCGCTTAGGATGAAGTTCAAGGGAAATTTAAAACAGTGTAGGTCATAATGAGAGCACCTCCAGCTCATTTTTAATGCCCTGGGTCTCTCTCTGAGATACTGCCTGTTATCAGCGTGATGTGGAGATGTGAGGGTGGAATCCAGCCTGGAGCACGTAATATCGATGATTTTTCATCAGGCTGGCTCTCCAGAGAGAGGATGAGAGGTGACTCAGTCTCCAACAGGTTAAACAAGAGCCAGTCCCCTGTGGGATTTGAGCATCCTGGGCTGTCTGTACCCAGGTCCAGAGCAGCCCAGGCACAGAACCCTTGTTTATCGTTCTTTTCTTATTCTGAGCAAGTGACACACAACTTTTGCATCTGGAAAATGCCAGTGGTGGAGGCTGCAATAGCTGCAGGACTTGGATTTATTTCCTGCTCTCAAACCCTGCAGCTTTGCCACCAGTCAGTGACACACAGTGTATTTTAACCACTATTTAATATAATATAATATAGCTCCAGCTACTGCACTCGGCCAGAACTGAGAGGTTTGGCCTCGACTCCCACTAAAGTTTTCTCTATGTACACTAATTTTTTTCCTCACATCTATTTTTGGCAAAATTGCAGTTGGCCGGATTTGATCCAAACATCTGCTTTTTGCTGCCTGGCTTTGTGTAGTTTTGTACTTTGGCAAGGAGATACCAGAAGGTGGCTTGGGGGTGACCTTATTGCAGCCTTCCAGTACCTGAAGAGAGCTGCGAGAAAGGTGGAGGGGGCTATTTACAGGGAATAAGGGGCAATGTGTTCACACTGACAGACAGCAGGATTAGATGGGATATTGGGAAGAAATTCTTCCCTCTGAGGGTGGTGAGGCACAGGGTGCACAGAGAAGCTGTGGCTGCCCCATCCCAGAAGTGTCCAAGGGCAGGTTGGACAGGGCTTGAAGCACCTGGGACAGTGGGAGGTGTCCCTGCCATGGCAGGGGTGGAATGGGATGATTCCTTGAGATGGTGCCTCCCAACCCAGAGCATTCTATGAGATACTGAGAAAGCTTTCCCATCTAGTTCTTGACTCGGTACTGCCTGTGACCTGCTGGTTTGCTGGTAAAAATGGGATTGCAGGCTGAATCTCCAAGAGAAAGTGGAAGAAATCTTTTATACTCTAGAGATAGTTTTGGTGGGCACTGTGGTGACGTTTCCCAAGGGGACATGGAGATGGATTGCTCACACCTGAGCAAGAGGAAAATGCAAACAGAGGAGCGGTGCAGCTGGAGATCAGGATTCCTCCTGCCTTCACACAGCACAGACTTCCACATTAGTTCCTGTCAGCATGGAGACCCCTTGACATTATTAGGTCAAAGAAAGGTGCTAATCCATCACAGAAAATGGCTTAGCACTTGATTTATATTCATTTATCTTTGCTCTGCACAAATGCTTTGTTCCTTACCCTGCTTTGAATCAGGCCAGCCTAATATATTGGCATCTCAATCATCATTTGGCTCCCACTGAGATGAAGAAGCAGTGGTCAGGCCTGCAGGGCCCTAACAGTAAATCAGTGATTTATTAGGAAGAACAGGGCAAGAAGGTGAAGATCATCTTGAAAATAGGTGGTGAGGAGACCATATAATTTTTCTGTTTGTCTAATTATTCTGCCTTGAAGAACTGTAAAACAGCAAAAAAAACAAAGAAACGCAAGTAACTTCAGGTTTCAAAGCACTGTATTAAAAAATTGAGTCTTTTATCTTTTTATCTTAATATGGTGATGTTGAAATTACCCCAGGAAGGTGCATTGGAGGCTGAGGGACTTTGCCCACACAGCTACAGTGGGTATCAGGTTCCATCAGCACTGAGCCAAGGCACATCCAGCTCTGCTCAATCACCCTTTGTTTGTTGTGCCACTTCAAGGAATGGGATGAGGGCAAGGGAGACAAATGATACTAGGGGTTAAAGGATAGAGAGTGTTACACGTTCCTCGAGAATTTTTAGAAAAGTAAAATATTTCCAAGATAAAGGTGCAGAATTGGCTCTTATTTATTGGACTGTTTCCCAGTGTTCTCCCATTATTTCAGTGATTTCTTCCATCAGGGAATGTTTGGGTTTGGTTTTTTCCTGCTCACTTTCCACTCTCCTGCTTCCATATATCTGTTCCCAGCCTTTGGGAGTCTTCTGTGTGCTCCTTTCCCTTCGCTGTTAACGTTGTATTTCTTTTAGGGAAAAAGTTCTAAAGTACGATTTGAACTCCAAATAAGTTTCTGTTTCGGATCCAAGTGATGTTCCCTATCTCCTATTCCAGTCTGTTCCCACCCTTAAGTGGAGCTGCAGGGCAGCCCCGTTTTAGCCTTGACCAGCTTGTCCTTTTTTAACAGAAGTCTCTTATTCGAGCTGTCACTTCAATAATTTGGTGAAAAGAACTGAAAAAAGCATTCTTTTTAGAATTCTCTTAGACAGTGAGCCTCCCCAAATCTGCCTCTGCCACGCTTCTGCCTTTTGCTTTATTCCATGACAAATTTCAAAAGCCTTCGAAGACGTTTTTTTTCTTGGCAGTAATCAAAGCTATTAATATTGCTGGGATATAGTGGTTGCAGACAAACAGCTGGATCCAAAAAGTGATTACTTCTGTGGGATGGGATTATTTGTGTGGGATGGACCTTTGCTTCTCAAGTCCTTCATCCCATGCTGTGCATCTCTGCCTCACAGCAGTGGAGATGCTGCGCGTTGCCCTCAGAGAGAAAATCACAATGTAGAGCAACATAACCAACAAAATAAGAAACAGGAATTTTGCTTTATATATACCCTAATGACTACAGAAGTTTTATGGACAAAGGTAATGCTGTGATTGTTCATTACAATAAAAAAGTTTTTCTAGCTGTGTAATTTTTTGTCAATTAAAGGATCTTGCTCTCAAAAAATCTTTCATTTTTGCTTCTGCCATGAGGTAATTTTCCCTGTTTTCCCATCATTTCGCCTGAAATGATGACAAATGATTTTTTTTTTCTTCATTTCACCTCTACAAATAACGATGTTCCAAGTGTCAAGAAAGCAATTGTGTGCTATGAAATGGGGTAACTGGAAACTCCCATGCAGGAAAGCCCTAAGACAACAGCATGCTGCCAAAATCAGTTGGGCTGAATGTTTGAATCCATTATGGATCTGGTGCACGCGTGTGATAGAGATACCAAAGTGAATTTTTAAAAAAAAATGCAAGATTGGGATTCTGATTTTCATCCCCTACACAGATGCTGTGTTATAAAACCAAAACGTGATATTCCAAATTCTTCAAAGAACCATGACCGTCCAGCCTGAGAACTGCTGCTTTTTATGCTTATACAAAAAATATGCTGTTCTAAAATAAAAATACAGGCACCCAGGTTTTCATCAGAGTTATAAAACAATGCTGGAGATCCATTAATCGGAGCGGTTTCCTGACCATTTATTCAGATCTCAATGTAAATGTCTATAAATAATATAGTGGCAGCAGCATTCTTTTGGAAACTAAATTCAAAGAGGTCCTGTTTGAGCAGCGAATACTTGCTCAGGGCAGTTATATTTAGGGCTCTAATGGAAGTGTACAAGTTATGCTTTTTATACAAACTATAAATGGCTACAACCAAGAGACTTAGACTTTGAAATGCACTTGGCATTAATGCAGTGGGAAAGACAGGCCAGAGCCTTGTAGTACAGTTGGTTTTTGGGTTTTTTTCCTGCCAGCTTTATAAATATTGCCAGTCTTACAGTGTTGCCCTAGAGGGCAACATTCAAAAATAGATGTTGGATCTGTGCTTGGTTGGAACTGGTGTTGAGCCTTGCAGGATTGAAGCCTGAGTGCCAGTGTGCTGGCAGTGGGGAGGTGATGGGGGGACAGCAAAGAGGAATTCAGATGCTGAAACTCAGAGTAAAATAGGTGCTGAAGGCAGAGCAAGACGTCATGGAAGGAAGCCAGGCACCAATGTAGATGGCATGAGATGGTCCTTGAGTACCACACACGATGTGAGAAACAAAGATAGAGGGTACAAGTGAGTGGAATTCCTCAACTCCACTTGCAGTGTCTAAACAATTGGTCATTGTTGACAAGATCTCCAGGATGCTTTGATGTGAGGAAGCAGAAAGTTGGAAAATACCATCATTAGTAAGAGACTAATCTGCTGTATCGAGGGGTGAAACTGCCAAATGCTTCCAAGTGTTTGTTTGAGGAAATGAGAATTAAGAGAGGGACAGCTTCTGTCCTGGGCTAGAATTGCTGCTGGTCTTCAGGGCTATCAAAATACGGCTTGAGAGCGAGCCCTGCCTGGTGGTGCTTGTCAAACACAAACATTGTTATCTGGATGGTGGAGCTCTGTGTTTGTCTTGTCCCAAAAGCTTGCTCTAATATTGGGCTGCGGGCAGAGCTGGGGCAAAAATGACAAAGCTCGTGATTCATTAATTACTCATGCACGTAAACACTGCTGCGAGCGATCTGCTGCGCTGAAATAATATTGGAGATTAAACTGTGGGTATCAAATCTGCAATGGTGCTGTCTCTTTCCTCCTGAACTGCTCAGGATGCACCCGCCCCAAGTTTTGTGTTGTCTGCCCGGTGACTCAAAATCTGAATCATTTTTGGCTGCAGGCAGGGTAGGAAGGTGCTCATCCTGGTGAGTCTGAGGTCAGACTTCATGGTCTCAGCACCGTGCTGTGTTTCACTTAGATAAAATTTCAATTTTATGTTGAGTGACAGATGCATATTTCACCCTGACAAAACCCAAGCTGGTGTTGCTGACAGCTGAAGGAGACAGTCACCTAAAAATATTCCTTTAGGAGCAGTAGGTTGGTTACTGCTGAGTTCCTGTTTCCTGGTGGCTTTTTTATAATAAGCTGAGAGTAATCAGCTCTTACGACACTCTGATATTTCCAGTCATTAACTGATGTAATTGCAGTCTTGATGTTTATTATTAAATGACCATGGTTTCTAAAATCTTGTTTTAATGGCATGTTTGCAGCAGCCAGGAGAGGCTAAGGAAGGTAGATTTTATCAGACAAAGGGTTCACCGGTATGAAGAAGCTGCCAGGTAGGGGTCATTTCTTCCCAAAAAATGGCACTGGAATATCTTAGAAGGGATTGCACTGGATTATTCTGGAATATTGCCCTGCTCAGATTCTCCATCTTGACATTCCCTAAGAAAAGGAACTGGGAGTGACAGAGGATATAAATTTACTATCCTCCTTGTTTGGCAAGCATACAGATCATGGGATGTATAAATAGAAGAATTGAAGGCAAGTAAAGAGAGGTCATTATGGGATGTACAAAGAGCTTACTCAGAGCACATCTGGGGAACTGGGCATGATTCAAAGGCCAGATTACAGGAAGGACAGTGGACAATAAGGAATGAATTAGAAGAGGGTATTGTGGAGGGTATGAGGGCTCGAGCTTGGTGCCTGCAGTTGCTGCAGTCTCACTGCTTACACCAAATGGAGCTGATTTTACTGTAAAAGCACCTAAATTGGAAACTTCTGAAGAATTTCAGGGGAATGGAGAAAGAACCCTCTTATTCCTAAACTTTCTAATCCCCACAACAATGCCGCTAAAGGACTCTGTGTTTCTGGAGTTGCCACTGCTTACCTGTTGTACCGCTGTCCCCCTTTAAAAAACAAGGTTTATCTTTTAGCATATAAATATAAATATAAATATAAATATAAATATAAATATAAATATAAATACATATATCTCTATATATCTATGCATACATACATATATATATATATATATATGTATATAATTAATTTTTCTTCTTTATAGTTTCTCATTATATTTCTTCTCTGTTTGTCAGAGTAACTGTCCAATATTGTAGCCACATCCAAATCTCTACAGGGCTAAAATAATTTTGCTTTTCTCTCTCACAGCTTGGTAAAGCTTCTGTTCTGATATCATGAGCTCCACTGAGGTGCAATTAAATATTGTCACAATATTTGTCCTTTCATCTCAGAAGTAGCTGTGTCTTGGGGAGCTTCGTTGAAGGTAAAAAGGGCTTTTTAAATGAAAGGTGGAATGTTGGTAAAGGACAAAAAATGTACTATAGACAAATATGGGAAATGGGGACACTGCTAAATGTTGAGCAGCATGAAGGAGTAATATGAGGATGAGAAATACAGCAAGAACACTGCTGCTGTCACACCACCTTACCAGGAATGAAGCAATATCCTCATTTTCCAGATAAGCAGACTGGGATACTAAGATTAAGCAAACTGGTTGGGCTTTACACAACTAGGGAATTCTGAGTCTTCTGGCTCTTGGACCGCAGTCATTTTTTGGCACAGGATTCTGGTTTTGTATTTCTTTCACGGTGTTCGTAATCTGTTTATGCCACTCCTCATAAAACTTTGCTTTTTCATTGATATTTTAGCACAGTACGGAGTGTTCTCTTCTGTGTGCCTTACTGGATCCTGAAAATAAGCGTCCTGGAAGCATGGATTTATTGATAATTGGTGGATTTTTTTTGTACTGCTGTTACAGTGTAGTGCAGGTCTTTGCCTGCCCTTGGATCTACCTGTGTAGAAAATCCAATGCCTGGAAAACCACGTGTGCAAAATTCCAAAGGATCAGCCTAGTTTTAGGGACGTGCTTGTTGACATATGAGCACACACACGCCTGTGCAGAAGCAGTTGTAGAAAGTAATAATAGTAGGAAGCATTTACACTTAATATTTACAGATTATATCCCCAAAGGTCTTTTATTAGGACATATAAAACAGGAAGCACAGTTTTACAAACCTCGACTTCAAGCCACATAGTTATTCGGTTTATTTCCAATCCGGTTGGATCCGTGCTGGCCGGTTTCATACAGGGAATTTGAAGTGGGAGGTTTGGGCTTTGCAAAGTGCCGCTCCTGGTGCACGAGTTTTGTGGTTGCTTCTCTTCCTTTTGTCCGTGTTTCTCCATCTAGGAACTGGCAGTGAGGACAGTCCTTTGCTGTGTTTTTTGGCAGCCATGACAATGCAGACCCAGGATACGTTCCCTTGTGCTGATGTTCAATTAAGTGCTTGGGGCCACGCCAGAGCAGTGGTTGTCCAAAGACCACAGGGATATGGAAGTGGGATTAATGACTCAGTGAGTACTGACTGTATTAAACCAGGGCCTTTCTCCTGCATTTGTAGTCATTTGCAAGCCCATATATCACAGCTGGATTCAAATGGAACACAGATATTTCCTACCTTTGCCCAATTCCCCCGTTTTCCTAGCAAAAGGTGTGGGATGAAGACAGGCCCAGGGAAAGTTTCCTAGGAATAGGGAGGCATTTGGAGTGACTGTCCATAGGCTCCTGCCCTTTCCCTGGCAGTGTCACTGTGAGCTCCACTGCTTTTCCTGCTTTTTGGATGTCCGGTTGCTGCAGTGACCTGCGCCCCAGGAAAAAAAGGGTGGTGGATTTTGAGAGTGCTTTTTAACTCTCTTTTGGGGTATTTTGGTACTTCAGTGGAGCAATGCCTGTTGACACTGAGCTACAGGGAGGACCAGACCCTGAGCATGAAGGCAGTGCATCTCTGATAACATTCCTGGAGCCCAGGAAAACCATATTTTGATAATTTGGAGAGGGTATTGTCTCTTTGAACAGTAAGATCAAGACTGAGGGCTGTGTGACTCCATGTCCAGAAGGATCCCCTTAGGACATCAGCTCTTCAATGGAGACATCCAGTGGAGCACTTGAAAAAGATTTAAAAATCTCTCCTGCTTGAAGCTCCTCCCTCCTCTACTTCTCCCCCTGTTTCCAATTACAGAATTACCGTTTAATGTGGATGCAGATACAAGGAGCTGTGTTTGGTTTTTCTTGCTGCTGACAGACAAACTGGGAGAGATGCCTGCCTGCTTTCTGGCAGAAGCCACACTCTTCTGCTATATGTGAGCAATTAGGTGCGTTGTTCCCTGATCACAAGCCTCTCTCACAATCTATAGCATGGCTGCAGTCGATTATAGAGCCTGATGTGTTTGGATTTGAGGGAGTTTGTTGTTTTTCGATGGGGTTTGTTTGTGTTCTGTCAAAATGTCCCTGCCTCATTTCATAAAATCAAGAGGGGTTGAGCTTTCCTAGCCGCGGTAGGTCACAAGGAGAAAACAGCTCCAGGAATTGGCGTTAATTCCTGCTGGTGCACTCGGAACTGATTGGCAAGAGGGAACTGCGGGGCTTTGTGTGGTGTGGGAGAACGGGGAACAGAGAACAAGGAGAGCCTTGAATGCTCCTTGCCATGAAGAATTGCAGGACTTTGTGCAAGGTGACAGCCGTTCCGATGTCATGGCCACGTTCCAACGTGGGAACTGCACTTGCAGTTGGCTGAGGTTTCCACCGGCTCCCTTGGAATTGGTGGGATTTGGCAGCTCCAGCTTAGTCAGGTCATCACCATCCGCCTTCCAAATTTTGGCCTTGCAAATCCCATCTTAGTTCAGTGGGATCAGCCGTCATTCTCACCCCCCAGAATGTTTCTTGTGGAATTTATCCCAAGCCAAGCATTGCGAAAATACACTGGTGTAGGGATTCCTGCTTGGTTTCCTAATGTATTTTTCAAGCATACTCACAGCACTCCTGGTTTCATGCATGGGGCTTTTAGAAAAAAATTCCAATGTAAAAAGGTGATTTTGAATTTTTCTGAGGGCTTTCTGGTTGGTTTGGCCAAATAGGTGCTTGTTTTCCTACTGTTTTGATTTGTTTTGTGGAAGTGTTTAGGTATAAATAACACATTGTATTGTTCCATGCACTCTGCTAGGTTTATATTCTTAAAAAGCGGTTTTTCTGTGTCAGTAGTTCATGGTGTATATCCCTGTCCTAATTATATTCCTGATTCTTTGCCTAACCTGTCATGAACAGAGCCAGTGTGCATTTCTGAAATAAGGGAATCAGTACCCTGTGCAGTTTCCATGAGGAATCCCAGACAGCAGAACTTGAGTGCTTTCCAGCCAAGTCTCCTTGGCCCTTTGCCACCTGTGAGTGGCCCCATCTTAACCTCTAAACATCATATAAGTGTTTGAAAGCCATCAAATGGCTGATGAGTTTAATCTCTAGGAAGCTGTCTGCCAACGTCAAGGGTCCAGACTGGAGAAAGCCCAGAGAAAATCATTACGGCAAGGTAAAAATGATGGCAAGTCCCTTTGCATGAGCGTGGTGTGCAAATGGTGAGAAGTGTGAAGGTGCCATGGTAGTTGGAAAGTCAAACATTCCAACCTCAGACCAAAAGTCAAGGGAAAGTCTGCATTTACTTTTATCTTGAGATCAAAAGAGCAGAACGATGCCAGCCTCTGAATTAGGAGGACACTCAGGGACTGACCCAGGGTTCCTTACAGGAATTGTCCTGCTTGAAGAACTGGGTCCACCACCCAGTTTGGGGAATCGTAGAATCAGGGAATGGTTTGGCTTGGAAGAGACTTTTAAAGATAATTTCATTCCAACGCCCCTGCCATGGGCAGGGACACCTTCCACTATCCCAGGTTGCTCCAAGCCCCATCCAGCCTGGCCTTGGACACTGCCAGGGATCCAGGGGCAGCCACAGCTTCTTGGAGCACCCTGTGCCAGGGCCTCAGCACCCTTACAGTAAAAAATTCCCCCCCAATATCCCATCTAAACCCACCCTCCTTCAGTTTGAGGCCATTCTCCTCTGTCCTGTCACTCCATGCCCTTGTCCAAAGCCCCTCTCCAGCTCTCCTGGAGCCCCTAGGTTCTCCCTGGACCCTTCTCCTCTCCGGGTTGAGCATTCCCAGCTGTCCCAGCCTGTCTCCAGAGCAGAGGTGTTCCAGCACATGCTGGAAACCACACAAGAGCTTTGCCCAGCCCTGCTCGTGGGAGCCATCACGTTACAGCCAAAGCTCTCCGCAGAACTGCTGCACCTCTTAAAGCAGAAAGATGTCCAGGAGTGTGAACACACTTTTCCCTGGATCTTGCTCAGGCTGGAAACATTTCCAGTTGCTATTAAAAAGCATCAGATTACGGACAACAATTTCAAACTCTTTAGGCAAACAGAATAATTTGAGTTTAAGGAACTGCCTAACTGGAATTCGCCCAGTCGTGACTGCCTTTTAAGAGCGTTGGCAGCAAGTGCTCATGAGCAGGTTTCATATTTAACTGAGGCAGAATAAATATGGCTTTATTTCCAGCTGCTGTTTCAAAGGCTATGGAAATATCAGGAACAAATTGTTAGCCAGCCGTGCCTTAATCGAGAATCAGGCCATTCCAGAGGTGACTTCTGAGCTCCTCCCGCTCCTGAGGTTTGAGCTAAGCCACGGTCAAATTCATAGTCTCTCCTTAACTCCACCTGGGCTTGGATCTTAATCTTAAAATCTTAATTAAAATAAAAAAGCCCAAGTAGTTCATTCCTGCACAGCAATTATGTGCTGTTTCACACTGTTGTTTTGTGGGGAGAGCACTCTTGGAAAAGTCAGGAAATAAAGGTGATTTCAGAGAGTGTTTTGACGTGGATTGATTTA
Source organism: Pardalotus punctatus (assembly GCA_013400915.1). Taxonomy (NCBI): domain Eukaryota; kingdom Metazoa; phylum Chordata; class Aves; order Passeriformes; family Pardalotidae; genus Pardalotus; species Pardalotus punctatus. The sequence continues at coordinate 24,438 of VZTX01016622.1, forward strand.
TTTCAGTTGCAGTTTTACTTGTCTTGCTACTCATTATTAAAACCAGTATTGCCACTGATGTAAAAATGCAGCAAGGTGAACGCCAGACAGAAACTGCCCCTATGGTTTATGCCATTGTAACACCTTTTGACTGAGAATTCCTTGATTTGGGAGGCAGGAGAGCAGGAAACTGTAGTTTGGGATACAAATAGTCAGCATGAAGCAGTTGTCTGGTACCACAGAAAGGTTTTTTTAATTCATATTAAAGATTAAGCCCTGTTCCTAATTATAACCCCATTGGGCAGAGCTTGACTGCAGATGTCCGTGTGCCTGAATTTCTGATCCGAAGAGCAAAGATGTTGCTTTTCCAACTCCACAGAGCTGCTGGAAGTGGATCAGAGAGGAAATCCTGCTTAGGGTGCTGCAAGATAGAATAGTTGTGGGGTACATTTCTGCTTTGCTTCCCACTGTGTCAAAATCAGAGTTGGGAGGTTTGTCTTCATTCCCAGGCCTGCTCATCCCTATGGAGACCTGCCAGATGTGGAGAGCCTTGGAATCCTTGTGTCATGAGGGCCTGATTCATCCCCCTGTGCCATCCCAGGGAAAATCCCCAGTGGCATCATTGGTCCATGGCCAAAGTCTTGGTAAATTCCTTTTTCCTCTCTGGTGCATAGAGGATGCTCCTCAGCTGTACCAAGGCAGATGACACCGTAAATCTTGTCCGCAGCTCTCTTGGATGAGTCATTTTTCCAAAGGTAAATAAACCCTCCCTGTTTCCTCACACCACCTGGCAAGCTGTGAACTGGAAAGCTGAGAAACTGTTGTTGCCTTTTGCCAGCCAAATCATTCTGCAAATCTTTATTTTTAATTCCTTGTTAGAAAACAGAACCAACTGAAAGTGGCTGGCAGAGAAAATGTGCCCCATTTTTTTCCCTCTGCCGGGCTCAGCAGTGGAGCTGCCAGTTTCTGTTTTCGCCTCTGCAGAATTATGTGCCTCTATTTCAAAGTTTTGACAAATCAGGCTGTTTTCATTCTCCCTCTGCAATAAATTCAATCCATATGTCTCTAAAACATCCTTTCATAGCTTTGGCATGGAAAAGGAAGTGGCTCAGGCTCTGTATGGTGGATATTTAAAGCAAAGCTCTCCTAGTTTGCATGCATGGCTTCTGGTAGCTCTTAAAGCTTCAACTTCCTAATTATTCAGGTTAAGAGGGCATTGGCAGAGCGTTCTCCATTAACTAACAGTGATGTACAGTGAGGAGGCACAACAGGATAAATCATTCCCTTATTCTCACCGTGTCCAGGAAGTTTTTGATGCAGCCCTTGGCTTTACCACCAAGCAGGATGCAAAGAGGATGTGAAAAGGGTAGGGGAGATCAATCCAGCATAAAATCTCAAAAGAAAACATCAAGACAAAGAAACAAAGGGTCTTGCACAATGAGCTGCAGGGTTTTGTGGGACAACAATGCACAGCACCTACGTGATAGGAGGTCACTGCCACAGGAGTAAAGGATCTCCACATCCCAGACTGACCCGGGGTCGGGAGGTGAGGGCGGAAGGAAATGTGGGTCCGAGCTGAGCCGTATTGCTACGGATCAAAGTTAAAAATCAGAAATACAGGATGCAGCAGGCTAAGAGCACAGGCAGTTGTGGCTGCTGCAAGTGGCCTTGTCTGGAATCAGGGAGAATTTGGGCCAGGAGGTGCAGCTGGAATTGCAGGATGGGTCTGTAATTAAAAATGGGTCAGTAGTGAGTGCAGAGCAGCACTGAGTGAGTGACTGGAGGTGGCTTTTTGGAGTCCACCTGCCCTGGGGATGCAGAGGGACCAGTTCTACCCCAGGGTGCCACTGGAGGAGGCAGGTCACTGTCCCACACCTTTTCTCCTTGCCTCACATCTGCTCTGGAGGTCACAATTCCCCATTTTCTCTGTGCCACGTGGAGCAATCAGTTCCTGTGTGTTTATCCTGATGGGTGCAAGGAGAGGAGACAGGAGTGTGTGTGGTAAACACCCGTGTGAAGTGTAATTACCTTCCTCATCTCTCTCACACACAGGGCATTTACAGAGATGAAAACAGTCAGAACTCAGAGCTCCTGCGTGTCTCTTGGTGCATCCAGAGGTTTGCACATGCACAAACCGCAGTCTGAGCACCTGAAACTGCGGGGCAGGCTCAAAGGGCTGGCACAGCCCGTGGTTTTGTTTGCAGGGATGAGGTGGACTCCAGGCTATGTTCCACATCTCTCCACATCAGGCCCTTCTATCTGGGGATCTGCATACAGCTGTTGAGCAGGGAGCCGTGTGTGCACAGCCTCCTTGTTGTATAAACACGAGCAGAGACTTCACCGCAGCTTTTCATGTAGTTTTATCTCGACTGCAATTTGTTTCCAGCTCTTAAAGGTTATAGGAACATCCAGCCTTACTCCCTGGAGCCTGGTTTCCCTGTTTCAGCCATTCCAGCGGTGTTCCCAGCGCCGTTCAATTCCCTGAGAACTGTTCAAAAATTCCCTGTTCAAAGAAACTGGTCGAAGAAAGGTGCGAGTTCCGTATCCCTCCGGGAGGGATTTGCTTTTCCAAGGCTCATTTTTAAGAGTTCTGCTGTGTGCTCTGCCCCAGGTGTGCTGTCCCTCCCTGCCTACTTCAGCCCGTACCACGAGAGCTCGGTGGTGAGCAGCGATGGACGAGCCGATGCCTACGCGCAGCTGGAGCTGCGGACCCTGGAGCAGTCCCTGCTGGCCACGTGCGTCGGGAGCATCTCGGAGCTGAGTGAGTTTTGGGTGTTCTCAGCCACGGGCTTCTTTGGGCAGAGCAGGAGAGCCCATCCCCGGGCTGAGGGCAGCATCAGCAGCGTTTAATGCTGCGTGAGATTTGATTGTCTGGTGGTGCTGATTATGAAAATCAGCTGGTTTCATTAGTCTGCCTTGTGCCGAATTCACCTGGAGAGGTGTAAGATGTGGGGTGGTTTTTTTTGGTTTTTGGTGGTTTTTTTTGTTTTGTTTGTTTTTTGGGAGTTTTTTTGTTTGGTTGGTTTTTTTGGGTGGTGATGCTACTGCCAGCTAAAGTTGGATGCTCTTTCCTAAATGCTCTCCCATGCGTTTGTGGAGTATGGTTTGCTTTTCTGTTGTTGGTGGGATTTGTGGAAGCAGGTAGAGAGGTCAGGCAGACAGGCTTCAAGATGGCGAAGAAGGATTTATTTACAAGAAGTTCTTTTTATACACAGTAATAAACAATTGTCTATTGGCCAAAGACAATCCACCCCCAAAGACCTATTGGTTATGGCTCGTACACCTCTAACACAAAACACAGAGATTAAGAAAGTACAGTTTATCTGTATTCTCCATAAGAAAGAAAGGAAAATCCTAAAACACTGCAACTACAGTGGAGCACAGCAAACCTCCCTCAGACAGCAAAGAGGGTTCTCTTTGTCAATGTTTCTGTGGTGGAAATGTCCAGGATATTCAAGGAAAAGCTTTTTGGTTACTTAAAAAACAAAAAGCAGAGGGAAAAAAAGTCCGAGAGCACTCTGGTAACAAAAACTTGTTCAACCCCCTTTTTTTTTTTAAGCTGACCAAATGAAATGTTCCATTCCTAGAGTACTCACAAAGCCCCTTTAGAGTAAATAAAAATGATTTGTGTTTTCCTGGTCTACTTTTCCCCTTGCAACATTTCTGCTGGCATCACTTTCCTAGCCTGCACCATCTGAATGCTAATGAATGCCAGGGCCAGTAAGCAGTTTGTGGGTTTCACCATTTATTTTGCAACCTGCCTTAATTTGAGGTTTTCAAATTCCTTCAACACACCTCTATTTATCCTGGAACACAAGAGAACATTTGTAGCAAGGGGCTGAGATTGAATACAGCTTCCTCTCTCCCTCTTCCCCCATCCCTGCCTGGCCAACTTGGTCAGTACATCCAGTGAATGGATCTCCTGATACAGTTGCCTACTTTTTCTTTTTTCTCTCTCTCTCTCTTTTTTTTTTTTTTTTTTAAATGCTGCTGCCCGTTGCCAGATAAATAGAGTGAGTGTGCAAAGGAGAAGGAACGTTATTCTGAGCTGAAAATTTGAATTCCAGATGCGTTTCTGCTATAAACTGTGCAGACTTCTGTGTTAGCACCAGCGCTAGAGGATTCATGATGCTCTCATAAAGAGTGTGGATCCTGAAGCTACTGAAGTGGAAAGGCAGAGTTGTTAGAAGGATTTTTTTATTATTCTGAAGTGGGTCCTTAAAGCTGAGTGTACTGTACAACAAAGGAGTGGCACAGCTTTAGACTGCAAACTGAGATTTTTAATACCCCGTTGGTCTGAACCACTAAAAATGTCATGTTTAGACATACAGTAGCTTTGTGGGGCTTTCTCCTGTGTAACAGTAGAACCCCAGGGGTTCTGGCTGGCAAATTCAGTGTATTGCTGCTCTTAGATATAAACGAACAAATAGTAACTCGCTAAGAATTTCCGAGGGTGGTGGTGCAAGTGCGTGTGTGGCACAGCTGAACTCAGGGCGCTTTCCCAGGAGCCAGCTTTGTGATGGGGCGACTGTTTCGTTTCCAAAACGATGGGTTTCCATCCTTTCCCAGTATTGTAACTTGTGGACACAATAGAGCAATGTTTCCTGTGAGAGTTTGAGGGGACTGCAAAGCATAAAGCAGCAGAGGATTCTCCCAAGGTGTAAAAATAGATCCTAGCTGAGTACAGTAATCTCTAGTAGTAACTCAGCTCACTGGTTGGTAGTTGTGCTACTCAAAGATGAAGCTTTTAAAGCTTTTTAGGGTTTGTAATGCACCACAACACGCGGAGAGTAAACGAGGTTGTGCCTAAAGCGAGCTCATTGCAAGAAGACCAGTATGGTTTGCTTTTCTGTTGTTGGTGGGATTTGTGGAAGCAGGTAGAGAGGTCAGGCAGACAGGCTTCAAGATGGTGAAGAAGAAGGATTTATTTACAAGAAATTCTTTTCATACACAGTAATAAACAATTGTCTATTGGCCAAAGACAATCCACCCCCAAAGACCTATTGGTTATGGCTTGTACACCTCTAACACAAAACACAGAGATTAAGAAAGTACAGTTTATCTGTATTCTCCATGAGAGAGAAAGGAAAATCCTAAAACACTGCAACTACAGACCAGCTTTGGGGTCATTGCTCTGGGAACTTTTTGAAAATCTGCAGTCCTAAAATTCTGAGTGTAACTGTGTAATCCAGGTCAGCCCATCTCAGGCCTCCTCAGGTCCACCGTGCTCTGACAGAGAGGCAGTTTGGCTCGAGTTCAAACACCAAGAAAACTCAGAAGCTCCTGGATGGAGCTTCTTACAATGCTGAGGGACAAATTTCTGGCACAGCTTGTGACAAGCCAGCGTGATAAAGATTGGCTTTTTAATAAGAGAGTCAGGTCTTGTCGTTCGGGAGAAACCTGCAGCTGCAGTGAGAATGGGAGCAGCGGGCCCCTAAAAGAAGGGGTTTCTGTCTTGAACACAATGTCCCTAATTTGTCCCAGGTTCCTGGGCAGGAGGGTAGAACAGCATGACCCAGTTGGAAGAAATGGGAGCAGCCTCCTAACAAAAATGAGCGTGAAGTGTTTGTATTGGTGCTCCTGACTTTGTGAAACTGTTGCTCCCGGGTTGGGCAGAGAACATTTTACAAGGATACCAGTACTTTTTGTGAGCAGGCAAGAAACTGGAATAGGTGGGTAGAAAGAGGAGGAAACCAGCAGTAAACCAGCAAACTCACTGTAAAGAATGTGTGGTGACTGAGAGGTGTTTAATTTCATTTTTTCTAACTGATAACTTGGTATTTGAAAGAAATGGCAGCCTGAGGAGCAGGACACCCTGTGCCTTTGTGGAGACGGTTCTGTGCACACAACAAACATTTCCCTGAGCTGTGAGAGCTTTGATCTGTTCCAAAAGTGTGGTTGAAAGCACTGTGGATGACTAACAGGAGGCGATTTGGTGTTTTTTCTGCGTGTGCAGGTGACCTGGTCTCGCGGGCGATGCACCACATGCAGTGCCTGAGCAGCGTCCGGCCCGGCATGAGCCCGGTGCGCCAGACGCGGCAGCAGCAGCAGCAGCAGCCCATCTCCTGGTCCCCTGACGCCCTGCACACCCTCTACTACTTCCTGCGCTGTCCCCAGATGGAGTCCATGGAGAATCCCAACCTGGACCCCCCGAGGATGGCGCTGAGCAACGAGCGGTAGGTCGGGGGACGGAGCAGGCGGAAAGGGCTCCGTTCCTGGGGCTGCCGGGGCAGTTCTGTGGGATGCTGTGGGTCATCCCAACCCTGCAGGACCTCGCTGCTGGAAAACCTCCTGATCTCAGCACCCCCTGGAGAACACAATGGTCTCTCCCCAAAACTGTGTAATCCCCTCTGGTTGTAACCTATCCCTAAATCCTACCCTTCCCTACTCCCCGTTGGTTAAGGGGGTTTCTCCCCCCTCCTGTTATCTGGCCCCAGATCGTCCCTAGAACTGAGGGCTCTCGGGGCCATCTTGCCCTCTTTCTGCCTTGGACCCCTTCAGAATTAACGTCTGGAACTTCCAGGAGAGAGGAACTCTGGATTCTTTGTCTCTGGGAATGCCAGGGCTATCCGGCTCACTGGGTGAGTGAGAACTGTGCCTGACACCGGCACGGGTGTGAGAAAAGCCTTTCTGTACAGCACCAGAGCAGTGCTGGCTGCAGTGATCTCTCACAGCCATAGAGACACTTTGGGTAAATGCAGAGCCTTGTTCCACCCCTCCTCAACCCTCGGATTAGGATGCTACCTATGAGGCATCGGTTGTTCCTGCAGCCAGGCCACATTAGGTTGTCATCCCTGCCAAGTTTGCGAAGCCTTGGAATTGGAGCTGGAAAGTGAGCTGTTTTCTCGTGCAATCTTTCCGAGCGAGGCATAAGGCTGCTTGCTGCCAACAGGGCTTGTCTGGAGACCTTGCCAAAAGTACATGTGGTTGCCTGAAGCAGGAAAGGCCTTCCCAAAGAAAATGTTACCTCCTGAATGGCGCCGATTAACAATTGTCATCGTTCTGGGAAAAAGCATCGCTGCGCGGGGAGGGTACCAGGGATTTGTGGGCATCCCACCTAAGGATTGCTTCAGTTGGTGCTGTGTCTGGAGTAGAAAAACATTTCTATAGGAAGCCAGGAGCTGACCAGGGAAGGCAGTGGGTCTCCCTGCCTTCTGCCAGCTCCGTAACTGACTCTGGGAGCAGGGCCGTTATTAGAGCGGTCAGAAATTTTCCAGCGGGATGTTTTTTTCTCTTGGAAGCCTCCCTGGTTTCCTTCCTGCCCAGCTCCTTGGCAGGCTGCCTGACAGGCTGGTGGCACAGGAGAGAGCTGAGGAGCCCCCAGAGCTGGGTTCCTGCCCAGGTCAGGCAGCTCCTGCTCCCCAATTCCATTCTGCAGGAGACCCAGGCCACTCCGGACTCCTTTCCCCACTTCCAAGTGCACATCCAAGTTTCTGTTTATTTCAGACGTCTTAAATTGGAAGTTCTGTTTTCTGGTTATCCGTTATTTATTCTAGCTTGCTTTTTGGATGCCCCTTAGCCTGCTGAACATCAGACTGAGGGAGGGCTCTGCCCTGGCTCTTCCCAAAAGCAGCAGCCTGTGGTTGGAAAGTTTTCTGGTGTATTGATGTGTTGAGGACACACTCACAAAACAAAAAAGTGCTTGCTGAGCAGGTGAGGAGGGGAAGGAGAACATCTCTGCAGCTTTATAAATAACATTGTTTTTTTCTTCCCACCTTGGGCTTTACTGTACTCAGCCCCAGCTTCTAAAATCAGTATGAAATCGTAGGAACACACAAATAATTACTTAAAAAAGTAAAGAAGGTTGTCTTTCTGTTTGATCCTACCCCAAAATCTTTTCAAAAAGAGCAGAACTCTACAAAGAGAGGGAGCTGATGTACACATAGGAAGAATCAAGAGGAGTTAAATTGAATAAATTAAGACTAGGAAGAGGCATGGCTGTACAACTCAGCCTGATGGCAGCTCAGTTTTTTGGGCTCACTAACCTTAATTAAGGTTACCCTTATGTAGTGCAAAGTTGTTTATTTTGCACACTGTGCAAAACAAAAGTTTTCATGGGGCCAGATTGCGTCAAGTTGCACCTCTGCTTCCCACAGGGGTACAGCTGAGGCTGCTGAACAGCTCGGATCAGAAATGTAGATCAGGCTTTCTATTTTGTGTTCTTTTCAGTGCTCTCAGTGTATTGATGTTGTCACCGAAACAGCAGGAAAAGCATAAACCCTCCAACAACATTTTTAATGTTAGACAGTCAAGGCATTAATTTATTATCTGGCCAGGATGTTGTTCTGGCCAGGATGTACCACAGAAATCATCTCATCCACACACAGCCCAGTGTGCAGAGAGAATCATTCCATGACACGTGGGTTTTACAGGATTTTCCCCCAAAACTTTATACAGTCAAAACCCATAGAGATGCACTGTTACAAAGTTCATTGGTCCAGAGCTGAGCAACCCCCAGTGTTCAGTTTCCCACTGGAAACTGCTATATTTTCCAGCAATGTTACTGCAGCTACTTGTTTTGTAGACTGGGGATAATCAATGAATTAAATCAGGAGAGCAGTTATCTCTCCAATTGCTCCCAAACAATGCTCTTCACATGGTTCACCGGAGTTTTTTGGAATGCAGGCTGCAGCTCTATTCTGTTTTGAAATCCGCACTAGATCCTACAACAGCTGGGGTAAGGGAAATTTCTGCCATTTTTTTCTGACCAGTACTTAGCTGTAAAGGAAATTAAAGAGGATATATTAAAATGGAGCAAAAACTGACATTAAGGGGGAAAAAAAAAATAAAAAGAAAACAACCTGAGCACTTCAAGGACTCGCTTTGAAAAGTTTATGGAGCCTGGAAATGAAGTTAATACTGACCATCCAACCCTACCTTCCAGAGATGTGTTTATCTGTGTCTCACTGTCCTGAGCTCTGGGCACAATATTTAGCCCAGCCAGAGGGATGAATCCTGCTGGCAGCATTTTGCAAATGTTGGTTTGCTGCTTTGCTCTCTCCTGGCTGGAGAGGAGAGGCAGCCAGGGCTGTGAGACACCGGACTCGTGGCGTGAGAGATGAAGGCACTGATTCACCTAATGTGACTTGGCAAGGCTTGTGCAGCTCTTTTATTCTTCCCTGAGCTGTGCTAAATCATCTGCAAACAGGGCACTGCTCTTTTGTGTGCCTGTGCTCACTGGAATATACGTGTTCTGTGCCCTGCAATCCCAGCCTGCTTTCTGCTGGAAAAATCTCGCTCACAGGCAAGGACAATAACGCTGACCTGTTCTGCCTTTGCTCGTGTTTCTGCCTAACTCTGTAAATCTGTTGATCTGAAATTTAGCAAAGAGAGGGATGGCTGTTGGATGTGCAGACGTGGTAGTAAAACCTGATTTTTGGGAAGGTCCATGAACCACACTGATTCAGTGGAAGGAGCTGCAGCTGCTCATCCACAGGCCTGACAATCTGCTGTTAGTTTTGGCTTTCTGTGCATCACACTGGGATGCAGAGTGCCGTGAATATCAGAACCCTGCAGGGTCTGGAAGGTCTTCACTTCAGCATGAAGGCAAGCAGAGGATTCAGTGCTGACACCGTGCCTAATGGAGGCTGCCACGTGCCATGAAGGGCTTTTAAAAGCCTGGCTGAGCTTCTGAGCTTCCCCCGCAGCAAACTGTATGAAAACACACACACTTGCACGTTTGAGGCACCCCGGTGAACTGAGGCAGTTCCAACCCACACAAGTGGGTTTTTATCCATGCTAAACACCTTGGCAGAAGAGCTGGAGTGAGGAAGCTGGAGATTGCTGCAGCAGTGGGGTGGATGGAGTCACCTCTGGAGCTGTCTGGAGTATGTGGATGGTTTGGTGCGAAAAACGAAGTTCACTCTCGGGTTGAAATTTAAAAGTTTAATAAAGGACAATAGGGGACAGAAACAATAAAGCAAAGAAACAGCGTTGGGTGCTTGGCCCTAAGCCAGGAAGCACCCCTGCCATTGAGGGAGTCACCTTAAATCCCCTTTTTCAGCCTCATGCCCAGTCATCATGCATAGGCTTTTCTCCATGGTCCTTGCCTCTGGTTATGGCTGATAGTCAGGTATCGGTGGCAGGTCTTTGTGCTGTCCTTTGGGTGTTATCCAGTCAAGCAGGCAGTGTGGTTAGTAAAGTCTTTTAAACTACTTTTATTAGTTATTTTACTACTATATTGAAATCTAGTTCACAACAGAAATTAAAACATTGGTTATATACCTCTATCTTTATGACAAGACTACTTCTATAAACAGAATAAAACCATACACACAATGAATATCTGCGAAAAGCCAACACTATATTATTATGTATTTATCACATTTGGGATACCCAGTAGGCTGAAACTCTGCAGAGTTTGTGGGTTGGTGATGTTTGGTTCTGGGACCTCCAGGTGAAGGCAGTGAAGCAAGGGGGAGAAGAGGCAGAATAAAACATTTCCAAAGTGAATGCAGCTGCTCGCTGTGAGACCGAGCCATGACCCACTTAGAAACCCCGAATGACCTTGTTTGCTGCACAGACAATAAACCATCTGCTGTTTGGGGTCAAATAGAACACCTGAGGAGGTGTTTTGCAAACCCAGAGTGCCACTTGTGTAATATTTTGGCAAAGGAATGAGACCCTGGGGTGAGCACGAAGCTCAGTGAGGAGACACCTGAGTGCCTGCAGGCTCAGAGCTTGTCTGTCAGCAGAGCTCTGTCTGTGCTGCTGCTGCAAAAAAGGCTCTGCTGGGCAATATGATACTTTATTTTCTCAGAGACCCTAGTCTGTGTTGTGTCAGGGGTCAGATGATGCTTTTTGGACCAGACACGTGGCACTCCTGCTTTCTTCCCTCTGTTCCTGCCCTGGGATTTCTCCCATTGCTTGTGTGAGGCTGGCTGAGCTGGAGAGCCCTCCTGCAGGTGAGCTCATGTCCCAGAGGGGTTTGCTGGGATTGCTTGGGATGCTGTGACCTGAGAAGAGCCATGAAGTTCCTGTCTCCTTTTTCACTTTTCCCCAAGTGGGATATAAAGCTTTTGTTTTATTTTTAATGGTGTGTCAAGGCAGGAATGCTCTCAGCGATGCTTATCTTGGGGAGTGTTTTTCGGCTCCAAAGAGCCCAAATCGAGGTCAATATTTAGGCTCATTTTACTGCTGAATGGACTGGTCTGTCCTGGGTTAATTACTTGGCCAGGACAGTGGTCCTGCCTTAAAGCTGGGAATAGACACCACTGAGTGCCCTCATCCTGTCTCTTTTTGGTTATCGTTTGCCTACACCATTTATTGTTGGAAAGTCAGCACAATCTAATTCTTAATAACAGGCAAAAACGTTGGATCCTGCTTCCTTGCATAGCTGATTATCTGTGGGTTTGGGTCGGCTGGGCTTCCTCCCCTCCCAGCTGCCCTGTTAAAAAACTGTAAATTGTGTTTGTCTGTCTTGCTACTGTTGGTCTGTAGAACATTCTGCAGCTAATTCCAGTTTTGTCCATCAGTGCCTGTGGATCCAGCCATGTCAGGCCTTTCCAAGCTGTCCATGTTGCAGCAGTGCCAAGTTTTACATGTTGTCTGGGTTTGCTGGTGTATTGCTTTATTCCAAACATCAGGGAGTATAAAACAATTTGCATCAGCAGGAGCCCACAGACTGCACCCATCTGAGCCTGTCAGTGAAAATCCAGCAAAACGCCAGGGAAATTCCAGAGCTGATGGAGGATTTGTCAGCTGCCAGCAGTGAAGTTTTGGGGCTTGCCAGTTTAAAGAAAATTCACAGCTCTTCAGCTGGAAAACTTGAAGAAGCCAACTACAATCACACAGGGGCCACCTCGAAAGAAAAGAGAGAGTTTCATTCTGTTTGCCATGTGCAGGCTCCAGATTTGCTGCTTGTTAACAAAGCTGGGCTCACTCAGCTTCTCCCTTGTCACAGAAAATCCTTCAGGAAGCTCATCCTGCTTTCAGCTCAGCGCCCACTCTTACCTACCGCCCTCTAAAGTGGCCAAAATTTGTTTTCTGCTCCCAACAGGAGTGGTCCCACTCTGTGTTACCTCACATGGCCCAGAGCCAATGGATGAACGTGCAATCTGTATTTTTCAGGAGGGTCAGGCAGGAAAAAAGGACTCCTGTGTGCCAGGTTAGCTGGGCAGGAGGAGGAAGGAGCTGAGCTGCCTGCTTGGGCTTTCTCTGTGCACTATTCCCAGAAATGCCTGCTCTGAGATGTCATTTATTGGGGAAGGGTGAAAAATGCATCTCATTCTGAAGGAAGATGTATCAGTGCTACAGAAGAAAAGACTGTAGCCCTGGCATGCTGTTTTTCAGTGCTGTTTGCTCAAATGCTCTGTTCTTCCAACATCTGAGTTGAAATCATCATTGGCTGGAACACTTGATATTTTTTGTCCTGTGTATAATCTAAATTTTCTTTGGCTAGAACAGAAGCTAGAGTTGGGTCTAAATTAATTCTTCCTGATACACTGTCAAAATCCTGCCCAAGCAGGATCGACTGATTGATCCATTAATTAATTTATTTGTAGTGGTCAATGCAAATAAACCCCTGCCCCCGTGTCCTGGCTGTTTCTGAATCCCCAGTGACCACCCAATGGTCTCTTCATCATTTTTCCTAAATTTCATGTTTTGAAAAAGCATGACTTTGATCTTACTTAGTTCCTTTTTCCTCGATGATTTCTAGATACATCATTAGAAATAATTGGTGCCTCCAGCTCCTTCCCTCATGGTTCGCTGGGCTCTTCCCCTGAGTTCAGAAAATGCCTGGCACAACTCAGTGTTCCTTCTGGAATTGCTTGAGACAGGAGTGATTTGGTCACATGAATCACATTTATGCAAAGATACCTATTCAGAATAAAGAAAAAATGAATAGCCCAGTTATTAATGGGAATTGTCTCCAAAAAGTCTTGCTTGGCATAGCATGGGCATCCAACTGGCAGAAAAGGAAGGAAAATCAGGAATAACCTGCAGAGCCTGCTGCTGAGACCTGTGTTGGTTTGAGCTGCATCCTCAATATCACTGAGAGGAATCCCTGCTTTCAGAGCTTTTTTTTTTGCGGTTTTTCAGGACAAATCTCTTCCCCAGATGGATCTTTCCAGACTCTCACTGATCTGTCATGAGGCTTTTTTCCCCTCTGCTCTTTTTAACTGCAGGTTTATGGAATTTTATTAAGTGTAATAGCTACATCATTGCCTGTCTTTTAGATTTATCTCTGGCCTAGTCTTTCCTAATTCTGATTTAATATATTTATGTCTGAATTCTTCCATTTTACAGCCATACCCTATTGTTTCCATGCAGTATCAGGAGCAGAACTTGATACACTCAGTTCAGTGAGCTGGGCTTTTGAAAAGGTCTGCCATGAAACAAATTCTGGCATCTCTTGTCTGAGAGGTCTGAGTATCTTTCCATCCTGTCTGCAGCTGCCTCACCACTCAAAAATAGGTGTACAGGAATAAGAAAAGTAGACCCTGATCCAGTTATTTGCCTTGAGAGAGCAAAATGCTGTGATCATGAAGAATTTCACAGTTCTTAAATCCACTCAGAGTATGCCTGAAGTCAACAGAAAGATGTGTCCAGATATTCCAGCCCCATCCCCATGCCACAGTCCATTGATTTTATTTTTTCCCCCAGAGCTGTTTTGATAGGAATATAGTGATTAAATATAGGGAAAGAGAAGGAAGCCTTACATTGAACTGTGCCATTAGGGCATTGCTTGTGCAGAAGGGACATAAAAATGTGCACAAATGTTTCCCTTACAAAGGGGAAAAAAAAAAAAAAGCAGCTATTTGCTATCCATGAAAGCTTAGTTTGGTAGATTTATGAGAAGAATAAAAAGGTTATAAACAGATAATATCAACTTCTTTCGCCAACACAGGGAGAGATGCTGTTACCATGAATTTTTCAGACTTTGACCAGTTAATGTCAGCCTTAATTGTGATTTTGAGGGGCTCATTCCCAAGGAGATGGCATCAATAGCCCTATTTCAGAGGCCAATAAGCTGCAACCCACATGTGCCTATTGACTGAAATTAACTGTTCAGTGGCAATGCTGTTCCTGACCTTAGGCTGGATGATTTATTTGCTGAGCCCATACCAAATAGTTCAAAACACTGAATATATTCCACAGTTTTAACATCAGAGAACATCTGTCATTTTAGAAGGAGGAACCGGTAGCTTTAGCACATTTATGATGAGCAGCTTTCACCTTCCTGCTGTTTATGGGACATCTCAGCACATATTCAGCAGTAACTTCTAAATCAAAATGACCCCAAAAATGACATTTTGACAGAGCCAGAGTCCATGGAAATGGGACTCCTGCATATGTGCTCCTGGTATTTTAAGTGAAAGGCTGAAGAGAGGCCCAGGATGAAGTTTTTGTGGAATATTAAAGGGAAGGGAATTAAACCAAGTCTGGCTAAAGTCAGTGGGTGACAGACACTCATTATGCCTCTGTTCGTGGAATATTTCTGCCTGTGCCTGGCATCACCTATCGAGGCGTTTTTATGTCTCATAATTTTTTTTAATTGTTAATTCTTTATAGTTCAAAGGTTGCAGAACTGGAATGTGAGAGATGACCTTGGCAGTGATGAAGGGAATTAATTGCAAACCCTGAGGACTGAATCCATCCAAGTGTAGCTGCTGAAGCTGGCAATGCACTCTACTCTGAATTAGATATTTTCCCCCCTCTCTTTTATGTTGTTTGTATAAACAAACACTGGTCAATTTATTTTTTTTCAATTCTACATATCTCACACCTGGGACAGACCAGCTTTTCTTCCACATTGCTGGCTGTGAGCAATTTGTTGTGTTATTGTAGTGCTTCCAAAGGAGCCCCTGCATCTTCTGATCTTTCTGCTCTGGAGCAGGGGTGTGGTACAAACAGATTATTTAAATTCTCTGCAAAATTGTGAGGAGGAGGAGGAGAATCTCAGTGGGTATGAAATGGAGCAGCACAGAGCAGACTGTGTGGAGAATAAAGAGGCAGGGGAAATATTACAGGTATGAAACAAAAATGTGATGATAAAGGCTGCGTGTGAAGCCGTGGGGCAAAAAGTCAGGTTTTGGGGCTGTCTTGAGGCCTTGCTGCTGTTTTTCATGTTCTGAGAAGTCTCAGATGTCACTGATAGAGGTGAGACAGGGCACCTGAGAAATCACCCAGTTCTGGTGGTGCTGGGCAAGGTGCCCCAGCCAGCCCTGGTTTTGAGGAGGGGGTTTGGCTGAAGGGTCTCCAGAAGTGCCCTGCAGCCCCAGCTGTCCTGAGTTCTGTGGTTCTGATTTCAGCATTTGTCCTCAGAGTTGTTGAACATCTCTCCACTTGGTGATTTCCCACTGGATAGGAATCAATACCTTGTTCCTAGAACTGGTTCTTCAGCAGTTGGTGCTCACCACGCACCAGGAGAGGTGTCAGGTGTCTGACAGTCTTCGTCCTGTCAGTTACAAAACATTTGCTCGAAAAACACAATTTTCTGCTCTTACAGTGGTTGGAAATACTGGGTGGAAATCCCCAGAAAGGCTGTCACTGACCCACACCACTTCTGGTGAAAATCCCCATTTGTAAAAATGTCTGAAGAGTGGAGAGCTGATCTCTGGCTGTGTTGTTGAGCAGTGAAGAGACGACAGGCGCTCTGTGTGTGGTGTGTGTGTGCTACCACCCTGCAATTACAGCTCCCCTAATTACTGTAACTACTGCAGGGATGCCCACCTTGACTTCTTGGCTCCTGCTCTTGAGCTTCCATCTGTTCAGATAAAAGAGAAGGTGCAGGAAGATGAGAGCCTGGCATCTCAGCTGCCTGGATTGGCTGGTGCAGCCAGGAATCTCCTGTGCCTCTGGGCACCGTGGGCTGTGTAGTGTTTGTTGTTTGCTCTTCGTGGTGCAAGCGTTAAGATTGAAAGGAAAATAATCCAGGGAAACCTAGAACAAAACCTGTTGGAGCATTACAGAAACACAGGAATGAGTAAGAGAAGATGTTCTGGCTTCTTTTTCCACCTTTTAGGCTGTCCCTGTTGACATGGTAGAGGACTGACTGAACATCTGCATCTCTCTGCTTGACTCTTCCAGGTTTGCTGTCTGTCCTGTCTCCATCTTTCCCAGGCATAGATCCTTAAGGAGTGCCCTGACACCTGCCTAGTGCTCTTGTAACTGATACAATAAAAATCAGTCATTCTGGGCATGAAAAGTTCTGGGTATATTGCAAACAACGGTGATGGTAACAAGCCAACAAGTTTCTCCTCTTTCAGTAATTGCTGTTTCCAATTGAAGTTAATATTGTTTCCTATTGGACTAAATTACAGCCCTTGCCTTGCAGAACTTGCCTGTTTCCTGAGGAAGGAGTTAGCTGGTGCTTTGACAAAGGCCACACTAAATAAATACAATCCTGAGCCTTGGCTGTGCAGCAGCCAGGGCTGGCAGTCGTTGGGGCTTTTGCTGTTATTGTTCCTGACATCTTTGTAACACATTGCTGAGAGTAAAGCTCCTCTGTAGAGTAAATATTCCTGAGTATAATTTATGATAATGGCAACAATTGTTCTCTCTCTCTGACCTTGTGGAGATTAGACCCAAGCTTTCCCTGGGGTAGTCCTAGATTGGTGGGTCTCTTCTTGGCTTCCTTTTTCAAGGCACTTTGCACTTCCCCATCCCATCCCTGTGCTGCCCTGACCTCGTGGTCACTTACAGAGCTGAACTGCACCATTTTCATCACATGGTTTTCACAGTAACTGCTGAACTGTGTGTTTTGAAAAGCACTCTGCTCTGCAAGACAAATCCTATTCAAATGAGCTGCATGTCTGAGCTGATTCAGCCCTGGTTTTAGATTCTTCTGGGGCTGAAGCACCCATGGGTGCTGGTCTGACGTGTTTGCTCAGCCAGGAGGGACCAGGCTGTGCTTTGCTGGTGATGCTGCTGGAAGGGGCAGTTTCACCCCAGTCAAACCACTCTCAACTCGAGTTCCACTGCAGAGTTTGTACCTGCAGGTCTTCCTTCCCTGGAAAGATTGGAAAGTCTTTCGTGGTGGCTAGAGAATAGAAGGGGCAGGCAGAAGCTGGAAGCTTTTATTCCTAAGCTTGCTGGAAAATTCTCTGCTGCTGGAAGGAATTCATTTAATGATTCCTCACCCCTTTGGCTTTGTTCAGAAATGGAAAAGATCCTTCCAGAGAAACAGGGGGCTCTTCTGAGGCAGGTGCTGCAGAACTGGGGACCTTTTTGGTGGGAAAGGATGAGTTGTCTGGGATGCAGTTATCTTCCAGAAGATAATGAAGAGGAATAGTTGAGAGGAATAGGAGCATGTTAGCATGAAATTTTAACAGGGCTAACATAACCTGCTCAGAACTTAGCTGCTGGTAATTCTGCTGCTCCCAGCAGCCAGACTGGGTGATTCAGAGTTCCCTCTGTCAGCTCTGCACTGTGCAGGGTAGCCAGGGCTCGGCTCCCTGTCGGGGCTGCCAAATTCTTCAGGAGGGATCTCTCTGAAGAGTTGGTGTTAGAGCATCACAGAAACATATGTGCCTTAAGTGACTTTGCATCTGGGCATCCCCTTCTTCCTTGTAGAGGAGTTACAGCAGTTTGATTAACACGCTTTGGGGCCAGCTTTGGTCTGCTAAACTGTCTGTGCTGAGACACTCAAAGCACCTAAAGTGGCCAAACTGGCTGAATCTGAGAGCAGGGTTTGCCCCAGTAAAGGGACAGAGTTTTGACCCTGCAGCTTCCTTCACAGAGTCAGGGCTCCGAGGTACCTGCTGCAAAGGAAGACAAATGAAAACCAGTTTATTTCTTAAAAAATTTTGTTTCTTCAGGGCTTTTTCTGAGGTAGAAACCCTGGGAAAAAAGGTGTGTCCCATGTCTTATATGCATTTTATTGATTACTGGTTGTTTTGGTGTTTGGAATGCAGAGCACTGGGTGCTGAGAGAACAGTTTGTTCAAGCAACAGGTACTGAAGTGTAGAGCAGAATTTTAGAGTGCTGGTCTTCTCCTCAAGCTGAAAAAGAATAATTGTGCACATTAAGTGCAGTGGTGTTAGAATAGATTCGTGTATAGCTTTGTCATTTTTATCATACTGGTCATTGATGCCTCTGTGGTTTTAGATCTGCTTTCTGGCAGCAGCATTTTAATGGGGCTGAAAAGAAAAAAAATCCTCGGAATTTGGCATTAGAAACAGAAATTACTGTTTTTTCTTTCTGGTCATTAGCTGAGAGGGCAGCTGGAGCTTGAAATTCCTCCTGGAGGAACCACAGTGCTGCACCCTCTGCCATGGTCAGCATGAACCAGGTGGGGCCTGTGGCAAGAACAGGTTTTATCTGTGCATAAGAAAACTTCATTCTCTTATCCCCATTAGAATGTTTATCTGATCTATTAATATGAGACTCTTTAAGTGTGGCTTTTTAGAGAGAGAGATGGGGTAACAGATAACCTGGATAGGTAGACTTGAGTGACAACTGGCTTTTTTCATCTACCTGTGCTGCAGCTGTCAGGGCGTAAACAAACATTGCTGATGTCTTATTCGGTCATTTGCCATCTGGACATAAAATCTGCAGCTCTGTAGTTCACAGTCCATGAGAAATAGACACAAAACTTTGGTAGTGAGACAGGTTGCTTTGTGGAAGGGTACTGGTCATGCTTCTGGCCTCCTGTTTGTGCTGGTGTTTGGCCACCGTGTCCTGAGGGTGTCAAACTAGAAGCTTTTTATCCATGTGTCCTGTCAGCATTGCTCTTGGTTAGGCTGAGCTGTGACCTGCTGAATGATCTGCACCCAGAGGTTGAGGTGTTTGTATTATTTTAATTACTCTCATTTGAAATTCAGTAGAAGTTCCTACACTGTGGCAGGCAAAGCAAGAGGCTGCTCAGCAGCACTGCTGGCACTGAAAGCAGACTTAATAGCTGGAATTTGTGGCATCTGCTGAGAAGCTCCAAATGTTGAAATGTAGTGCATGCATGCTCTAAATTTAGGATATTTGAAAACTGAAAGAATTTGAGCTTGGCCAATTAAATCCAGCTACCAGAATCCCGGAGTTAAGCTGTTGTGTCTGCCATTCCTAGTGCTGTTGAGGTTCAGTGATGTCCATTGATAGGACCATAAAAATCCCAGGGATAGAACCATAGAAAGACTTTGCAATTGGGAGATTTCTCAGTCTTAAACACAAAATGGAAGACTGAGATTATTTCTAGTCTGGCATAGAACTAGGACTTCATCGCAAAAGTTGTTTTCTTTAAATTCAGGACGCTTCTGTTGTTTGCATTTCTCATATCTATACCCTTACATGGCACTATTTATTCAATTACTTAAGGCAAAATGCAAACATGGAACTCTTTATGCTTTCCAGTAAAAAGCAGAAACAATTTCATTCATCACTGGAACCTGCTCTTCGTTCTGCACAGCAGCTCTTCAGTATTTTAAGACAGGAACTGAGGAACAGAGCAGAAGCTCCTTGAGGATTTAGGTGAAATGTGTTAATGGAGCAGCCATTAGGATGGAGTGATGTCCTCCTGCAAAATAATAATTAAAAAACTTAAAAAATGCCACACTGGCATCTATTTGATCCAGCAGTGATGTTCCTCCTCCTTCTGAACTTTGGGTAATGTCAGATTTTGTGTTTTACCTGGCACTGTTAGAGAGAAGACTGCTGTCTATTCATCTATTCATTCACAAATGCTACCGGCTGTGGGCTTCGAATGCCTTTTATTGAAGCAAATGATCTCTTAAAAAAATTACATTATTGGGTGGAGTGGGTACCTGATTTTAGTATGCCTTCCTGCTAAATTAGTTCCTGGAACAGCTCAGATTCCAGGAATGTGGAAAGCCGAAAGATTCCTTGACTTTTCATGAAGAAATCACTGACATCAGCAGCAGGGTGACTGATGACACACAGGAGTGTGACATGGCACAGGAGTTGTCACGTCAGTCAAGAAAAAAGTTGTCATGTCATTAGAAAAAGAGCAGTTTCATCAACTTTTTCTTAGTTCTGAAAGAGAAAGAATCCTCTCTTTAACCTTGAAATGTTTTGCCTCTAGATACCAGTATTTTGTGTCTTAAAATGTCTCATTTGAAACACTAATTGGGTTTTGGCTTGTGCTGGGATGTAAATGGGAAACTGTTTCCTTGTTTATCGTGAAAAACCCTTTGCTTCAGGAAGAGTTGTCTTTGTCTAACTGAACAAACTTTTCCAGCTATAATTAATTGAACAGCTCTCAGTATTCCAGAACTGCACAAAAAAATGTTTCTCTTCCTGGCTCTTTGCTCACACAGCTTTAACTCGGGAGCTCGGGGCAGTTTTCATGAGCGTGGCAACGCTCTGTGTCAGGATTTTACAACTGGGCTCTGAAAACGAGTTCAGTGATTGGATCTGGCACATTGGCTTTGGCTCCAGAGCCAGCATATGCTTTTAACATATGCACGTTGGCAAATCAGATTGAAGTCATGACTAAAAGGGCTGCTACCTCAATCCCACTCCTGCTGTTGGGAATTGCAGATAATAGGCAAAAAAAATTGGGGAAGGAGGAGTCTCAGCCCTGGGTAGTGAAGAACTGCACTGAGCTGCTTGCAGATAGGATGGGGCTTTTTTTGTTTTGTTTTCTTTTTGTCAGTTTGCCGGTGTAGCTGCTGGAATGCACTGTAGGAGTTACCTCGTGGTTTCTCTGCCCACAGGATCAAGGCTGATCCAGGAATAGCAGACTCCCCATCCTGGCTCTCTGCCCGCGTTTATTTATCTCTGACTATCACCTAACGTGCTGGTACAGGCTCATTCCTTTCCTGCGTGTCAGTTGTGCTCCTGTCCTGCTCCAAAACGTACCAGAATTTTCCTTTGCTGCAGGAATTGTTGGCCATGACAAGGTTTTCCTGGGTCGCTCTCCTCGGGGCGGATCCCGAGTGCCAGGACTTCACATGTGGGACCGGTTGGATCTTGTCTGGAGAGTGTTTTGTGCCTGCAAACCAGGGCAGTCAGCTTTTGTAAGAGCTGGGAAATGCTTGGATCTGGTGTAGATGACCTGGCCAGAGCTGCTGTTGGAATCATGGAAT
>VZTX01016622.1:45694-62077 GCA_013400915.1 Pardalotus punctatus
CCACCTTTATGATAAAACATTCCTTCTCAAATATCCCATCCATCCCTCCTTGTCCTGTCCCTCCATCCCTTGTCCCCAGTCCCTCTCCAGCTCTCCTGGAGCCCCTTTAGGTGCTGGAAGGGGCTCTGAGGTCCCCCTGGAGCTTTCTCTTCTCCAGGCTGAGCAATCCCAGCCCTCCCAGCCTGGCTCCAGAGCCGAGGTGTTCCAGCATCTTGCTGGACTTGCTCCACATTAATTGGGGTCAGGACTGCAATAAGGCCCAGACTCATGGAAGAACAGTTCACCTCCTGAACTTTTTGCAGCAGATTTCACCTTACAGAGAGTTTTAGGGCACCGAGGAGTTGGGAGCAGCAGCAGGAGCAGGGTTGGTGGTTTTGTTTCCTCAGTCTCCATCAGGGATCCAACAGCTCCGTGTGGGGCTGAGGGGACAGATGGAAATCATCCTTGACCCCATACCTGTGCCCATGTTGGCACAGTTAAACTATTGTCTATATTTATCTGCCTCTATCAACAACTGTATGCAATTTAAGGTGGTTTTCATTACTTTCTGCCTCTCTAGAAGCTTTCCTCCTGCCCCAGCTTTACAGATGTTACAAATATGTTTTTCTAATGAGACACATGGCACATTCCGGAGCAGCACCAGTGCTTGTTTCCAGCCTGAAAATTGAATATTTGCCCTACTGGTAAAGTAAAGTTTGTAAAGTATGATGACAATAAATGAACCATAGACTTGAGAGCTCTTTTTAAGTTTCATAATGAGTTCCCAACGATTATTTCATGGGTTGTTTTTTTTTTTGGTGAGCTCAAATTTAGTTTTTCCTTTGATTTGTAGTAAAAGGAGGTAAAAGCTGTCTGATGCTGCACCTTATTTTTAAGTGTGGTTTGCAAAGGATGGAAAAGGTGTTATTTCTGTCTGTGGTAAGAAAGATCAGAGCTGCCAGTTCTAGATTTAAACTATTCTTGCACCATTTTATATTCTCTAAGCAGAGGAAACTCTGAAGGCAGATTCAGTGGAGAAAGGATCCCAATAAATAATAATATTATCCAGATGGCTTTCATTCCATTAGTGTCTGACTGCAGGATAACTCTCTAAACTCATGGCACAGCCAAGCCAAGAGCCTTAGTAACTTGATAACGATCCACTAAAATCTGAGAATCTTATCTTCTGAGATGCGAGCCAGTCATTGTTTTAAGGGAATTCAGAAGAACACCTTTTGGAGTCAGTTGGATGTGATTAAATTTCTTCCCTTTTTGTGAGGATCTGGACTGTTTGCTTTGAAAGATGTTCCATATGTTGAGATGATGCTTGAATTGTGGTAATTCCTGTCTTTTCTGCTGTAAATGTGGGAAGTTCTTGAAATTCTGTAAAATATTTTTGTATTGGTGAGGAACAGCTGCTGATTGAAGCTGGTTGTATTTTGGAGCAACAGTTTTCTCTGTTCTAAATCAGCATTTCTGTTGTTATTTTATTCACATATGATTACATCCTCTGAGATACATTTTTTTTCTCCCTGCTGCTTGAAGAGGGTTTTAGTGTTTGAGCATCCAAATTGTGAATATGCCACTGTTTTCTGAATCAGCGTGGCGTGGTTTGGGTTTTGGATACTCAGTCCTCCCTCAGAGTCCTTTCCCTTCTTCAGTTAATGAGACTTCACTCTTACTTCTTTTTGACTCTGTTGCCATCCTTGGGGTTTTTCCATCCTGGTGATTTTGAGCCATAGGGTTTGGTTCCAGCAATAAATTCAAGCATCAGCTTACTGTACTGAAAACAACCTTTTTTATTCCTTTGCAAAACCCCACACTGATCTTTAAAGACTTGGGATTTTTCTCTGCAGAAGCCTCTGTATAGTTCCTGTAAATCACATATGAGGAGTTACCATGGTCTGCCCCACCCTGACCATAAATATTGTGATATTTCCTCATGTTTTGGTTCACTCAGACCATTTAGAAGGCCTGGGGACAGGCAGGATGGGAGGCTCTGCCTGTGTGTCTCAGGCCCTGCTCAGGCTGCCAGGAGGGAGGTGAATTTTGCCATTCCCACCCACTTCTATCAGAACAGGATTTTCTTTCCTGCTTTAGAAGAACAGGAGCCTTGTTTAGAAGAACAAGGTTTTTCTTTCTTGCTGTTGCTGTCACTGTTGGCTCCCACTTTGTTTTGCTGTACTATAACAGGAGGCAGTGAAAAATGGCAGAGAAGAGGTGAGTCAGCAGGGAAAGTGTTTTATTCCTCCTTTTTCCTCCAGGTTGGAAGGGGCTCTGAGCAGCCTGGGCTAGTGGAAGTTATCCCTGCCCATAGCAGGGGGTTGGAACAAGATGGGCTTTTTCCAACCCCAGCCATTCCATGATTCTGTGATTTTTCAGCAGTCTTGTCACTGGATTGTCTCAGAATGTCACTTATTGTAAAATCCACACCATCACCAATGTTGCGGGGAACCCATTTAAGAGAAACCTCACTGAAGAGAAAGGACCGTAACTCTTCTGCAACGACGAGGGGAAAAAAGCAGTCAAAGACCAATATGATCAATAGCAAGCTTCAATCCCTTTATTTTTCAGGTTCACAGCCTTAAGTACATTTTTGCAGCACTTAGCAATGTTACATGTCATGAAATCATTGGTTAGTAAGACTGCTTGTCATTATATTATTGGTTAGTTGTACAGTCACATCAATCTGTTCCCACCCGCTAGTGGTACCTACAATCTGGTTTTTTCTATTCTCTTAACTACAATCCTCCTTTCATAGGCCTCGGTACTTTCCAGACCATCAAGGACATCATCCTTGCAGTTATCTTCAAAATTCTGCCTTCTGCTCGCACAATGCCCTGTCTGTGCTCTTCAAGCCATTTCTCCACACTGGATCCTGCTGGGGTCCCAGGCAGGAGGAAGGAATGTGAGAGAATGGCTGGTTTTTCTGGGAAACCCTGCTCTCTTCACCTGAGTTAGCAGGTGCTCAGTGCAGAGGAAGGATGACGTGATTTTCTAACTCCTCTGGAGTGCTCTCCTTTTTGCATACAATTGACTGCCCTTTGCCAAAAATATCTCGATCCAGGTGCTCTTAGAAATCCCCAGAAGAGCCCACTTTGGGAATGATTTCTTTGTGATGATGTCCCTGAAAGTCTTTGGTTCCACAGCTTCTCCTCGAGATGCTGCACATGTTCTCCACGTGACAGCCATGTGCAAAGCCATTCTAATGAAAGTGAAACTTTTTCCGGGAAAAAGTTCTCCTAAAACTTGCTCTAAATTCTCTGCCAAGTGCTGCTTGGCCTCCTCGGTGATGTCTGAATAAAACAAAGTGGTTTAGCTCAAAGGAGGGTGGGAAGCCCATAACAAAGTCCATTCTTTCTCCGAGCACTCTCACCCAGCTCCAGCCCCAATCCCTGCAGGAATGGAGTGGCTGTCCAGTTCCAAATGGAGAGTATTTCGGAGAATTTACGGAACATTGACAGCACTGACAGTATCAGACATTGGTGTCATTTCTAGACAAGGTGTACAGGAGGGGAGCAGTTCCCATTTCATTTCCAGTCCTTTGGACGTGCCCAGGTTCAGTGTGGCATCACTGGAAAACAACTTTGTGGCAAAAATCTGGACAAAGCCATGGTGGCATCGCTCTTCAGAGAAAATGGAGGGTCTGTGCCCTGAGCGAGCTGCTGCTGGAATGTGACAGCTTCCCAAGGCTGGATCACTTCATATGTGGAATTTAATGAGCTGCCAAATGCTTCTAAATGTCAGGAAGACCAGAGGAAAATGGCACCGTGCAGAACGTGGCACAGGCAGGAATGCGAAGACAGAAATTAATTCTTTAGCTCGCAGCGTCTCCCGGTTAATTTTCCGTGAAGGTTTCTTCCCCTTCCCCTCCTGCAGTGTTTTTCAGACTGTGAAATGATCCTTGGAGGCAGATGGATGCCCGGGTTAAGGGCTACAGGGATGAGAACAGCGTTTTATTTTCTAGGAAATGAATAATTTCATTTATTTTCTTAGTGCAGCGTGACCCAGTGTTGGTGTTTTATTCAGCTGACCTGCACCTCTTCTTTCTGCTTCAGTCCTGTGATAATGCTGTTTATCTGGTGGAGTGTCAGTGAGCAAAGGAAGACAAAGCTGATTCCAGAGTGTGGCCAGGTTGGGAGAAAGGAAATAGTTGGATAAAAGCAAGGGGAAAGAGTAAAAAGCCCATCCTCAAGCTAAAAACTTTGCAGAGAAAGAGAAGCTTTTTCTGTAAAATAGCACTTGTAGTCATTGTAGTAATCCTTGATAGAATAATGAATAATAAAGAATAATTTATCCAGTTAAAACAGCAGTGCCAGTAGTGGGATTTGGGAAACCAGGAGAGCAGGATGAGAACATCCTTCCTGACACTGCTGTGTGCATGCCAAAGTCTGCTCCCCTTTGGGCAGGGGAGCCAGGCAGTCCGAGCTGTCACTTTTAAAGCCTTTGGAAAAATCTGTTGAGATTAAAAGAAGAAACAGA
Source organism: Pardalotus punctatus (assembly GCA_013400915.1). Classification (NCBI taxonomy): domain Eukaryota; kingdom Metazoa; phylum Chordata; class Aves; order Passeriformes; family Pardalotidae; genus Pardalotus; species Pardalotus punctatus. The sequence continues at coordinate 50,156 of VZTX01016622.1, forward strand.
AGGGAAAAAAAAAAAAAATCTTTCTCCTTGCTGTTCCTCCCAAAGCAAGTTTTCCACATCCAAGGTCTGCTTGTGTGGAAGCCGTTTATAACCCTGGCACACGGGGATATTTTGCAGAGTGGAAATTCCTTCACCATAGGTGTTATTTCTGGTGCAGACTCCGTGGCATTTGCTCTGGCTGAGCACAGGCTCTGGCTGCCCATGGCCTTGTGTCGGTCACCAGGGTTGGATGGGGACATGGCTCTGTGTCCAGCAGTGTCCCCACCGTGGGAGTGTCAGGGATGCTGGGATGTGACCTAAGTCTTTATTTACCACCAAAGGTGGCAGATAGATTCACCGGGAAGATGAGATTTTCAGTGCTTTTGAGCATTCCCCATCTAACTTTAATTGCATTTTATTTTGAATTCTGGTGCTCTTAGCCTCCCTGGCCTTCCTCTGTCCTCATCTCCTCTGTGGAGCTTTGAATTCCATGCTGGAGGTTCTGCAGAGTGTGCCAAATGGTAAATAATTAATTTTGGTTCCTCCCTTAAGTACCTGCGTTTTCAAAGTGTGAATGACTCTTTTCCAGGCCAGATAAGAGCTGAAATTCTCTGCAAAGGATTGCTGAAAAGGCATCTGTTGACAATGCCTGCTGACAATTCCTGCTCTTCCCTTAGGGAAGTCAATCTGAATTTGGATAAACAGGGATGATTCATCCCATCCTTTTCAGAAATCTTTGAATGGATGAAGAACCGGGTGATTTTCAAAGTGATGATTGCAGCAACCCTGATATGCTGGTTCTTTGACACAAAAGTGAACTGGTAACAGCTGTAAATCAAAGTCCTGTTAAAATACTCTGGCCCTGGCAATCCGGGATGGATCAGGTGTTTAAAACACCTCTGTTTTTGTGGGTTCTGCTTCACAACTCAGAAGGAAAGGAGAAGAGGGGCAAATTGTGGGTGTGTTTATGGAGTGATAATGGCAGCGTTTCAGGACACTTTGCAAATGGGAAAGTGGGAACAGCACATATTTTTACGGAGTGGAGTTATTCCAGCCTGAAGGGTGTTCAAAGTCGTGACAAAGGCAGTTCTGCTTGCAAATCCCATTAGGGATCAATGGTTTCTAACGGGATTGGTGCAGTTTGCTCTTCCTGCACTCGCACATATACAGAGGCACAGCTTTGAAAACGCCTTTCATGGCTTCAGCTCTTTTCATTAATGCCCAAATCAGTTCACATTCCCTCATATGTATCTTTTTCTCTCTGAACTTTGTAAAGGAATTGGTCCTTTCTCTCCTGTTTTTTTTTTTTCTTTTGAATGGTTAAATTGAAAAGCCGCTTTTTTTCTTTGCTTTTTTTTTTCCATAGCATTAATAAAGTCATTACTGGGAATGGGAAGGTGCTTTCATTACAGCTGGCACTTCCAAGCCTTCCGCTGGGGTGGCAGGTATCCTTGGAGAAAAATCAAGTTCAACAGATCAGTCTGGCTGTATATTCAGAGGGTGGATATGTTGTGTGCGAGAGCATTATAGTACCTATATATTAATGTGTAACCTCAGTGCTGTGTTCTGTTACAGCAGGAGCAAGGGGGCTAATCATGAGCTTCTGCTGCTGTTATTACCTTTTTTATATTCCTTTATTGCCTTGCAACCCTTTGTATTGAGCAAAACCTCACTGCTCCACCGGTTCTGTGGTCTGGAGGCTCGGGTGGGCAAAACTGAGGCTCGTGTCAGGAAAATTAATCCACAAACGCCAGAGGTGTATGTCCAAAAAGGAGACAGAGGAGTCCTGTAGCTTTATTCATGAATAAAGGGAGAGGTCATGGGCATTTCCCATGGGGTCTCTCAGATTGACAGAGGACGCAGCCTCTTTTATCCGAATTCCCGACCGCAGGTTCCCTCTCTCTTTCCCCATTGGCTGAGGTACTCGAGAGGTACAGATTTTCCGGAACGCCTAATTAATATACATCCCCCCCTAATACAGACATTCTCAATATACATCCCCCTTTTCTTCCTCTTCTGGTGTCTCTGTTCTTGTAGTTTATTAACACAGTTTCGGGTAAATCTAACTAGGGAAATTCCTATGGAAATCCTACCCATTGTTCCTTCTATCTCTCAGTATCAAAGTTACCTTACCAGCAGACTCAGGTCTTGTCCTTACCAGCCATTTGTTTGTGAAGACACTCCCTTATTCCTTTCACTCAGGTGGGCAAAACTGAGCTCTGCCTAAACCATGCAGGATGCGAAAAGCCATGGGACAGTGGTGATGTCAAATTAATGGACGTGGGACTGAATTAGCCTGGTTTAACTGAAGTTGCAAACAGTCAAGGATATTTTTAGTGCTCCTAGTGGAGAAGCATAAAAATAATAATAAATCATCCCGTACCTGTGGGTTATTTGGAGCAGCACACAGAGCTGTTCCGGTGTGATTCACCCCAAGCAGGCCCAGAGACACTTCAGAGACAAAGTCAAAGCAGTGGGGATTTGCTTTATTCGGGTGTGGGGGATCGCTCCTCCAAACACACACACACATCAGCACTGCCAACTCACAATATTATGGGTAACATTCATGCATATTCATCACATTCCTCAAGATAGGAGTGGTTCTACAAATCATTTCTCAGAAATCAATATCATTAGCTGTGTGTCCTGGTGGTCTTCGGGGGTCTTCTCGTGATGAAGATCTGGCAGTCTTCATCACAGTGCACTTTTCACCTTTCTCTCTGGACATGCGTGGTACCTGGTGGGGATGGTTCAGCAGTTTCTGTGCCGCCTTCAAAGAGGTTCTTGTCCCTCTTTATCTTGACAAGATTGAGTAAATCCTGGTTTTCTCGTTTTTTTTTAGAATTCACATATTCTGTCTCTCAATAGTTAACATTCACATATTCTGTCTCTCAATAGTTAACATTCACATATTCTGTCTCTCAATAGTTAACATTCACATATTCTGTCTCTCAATAGTTAACTTGAGTTACCTGTTGACCAACTCTTTCTCAGGTGAGCGAGGCTGAGCTCTGAGCCGCCAGCCCAGCTTCCCTCGGCAGGTGGGATTTATCCATGCCAGCATCCCCCTCGTGCTCCCAGGAAGCCATGAAGTGTCCCTGTGCCTCAGCCAGCATTCAGTAACTCCTTTCTGCCCTGTTTCACAGCCCCTTCATGCTCCTGCCGCCGCTGATGGAGTGGATGCGCGTTGCCATCACGTACGCCGAGCACCGGCGCAGCCTGACGGTGGACAGCGATGACGTCCGGCAGACGGCCAGGCTGCTCCTGCCGGGGCTGGACTGCGAGCCACGCCAGCTCAAGTACGTGGGCTAAGCTTTGGGGAGCTCCTCGAGTCACTGCAGCTTCTCAAAACATCCTTCAGCTGCATTTCCTGGGGGAAAGATCTCGCTGTGCCATCCAGCAATACATGTTTGACCTTCTGGTACTTTGAGAGAGAAAGGAACTTTGGCCGAACTGTGCAGCTGGGGCAGAAAGATTTTTGTCTTTCTGGAAGTTATACATGAAATACAAGTGTATGGGTTTGGTTTGGGGTTTTTTTTTAATGCCACGGACTTAATTACAAGATTATTCTTTGCTTTTTAAGATACCTTGAATGAAAGATTTAAACTAACAAAAAAAACATTGTTTCCAGAGCTTATTATTTGATTCTTGAAAGCAGTCATTTTCTGTCCAGCCAGTTCAAGGGGAAAGAAGGTCTTGGAATAGATTGATTGATTGATTGATTGATTGATTGATTTGTCTGTCTCTGGCTTGCTGTGGGATAAGACCAATATGCAAAGACAAGTGGCATCCCTTCAAAAACTTTTATTTTTCTGAGATGTGGATTTCAAGTGGAGTCATTCTGTTTCACTTTTTTGGATAGAATTCTTCTTTTTCTTTTTACTATCATATAAAATCATCGCATCTTGTTCTAGGTAGTACTGTAGGTTGTGATACCAATGAGAACCAGATTGTGGTAGCCCAGCTGTAGGATTTTATACAGGATTCATCCTGAATCTCCTGTGTGAGGTGATGAGTGGTTTGCTCCTCTGGCAGGCTGTCCAGGCTTTCCAGGGGAGGATGGCTGTGCTGAAAGCATCTCATTTATCAGAGGAACTTGGCAGGCTGATATCTCGCTCACTGAGAGTCTGCTCAAGAGCCTGTGCTGGAAACCAGATGGGTACTGGGGAAGGCATTCACCCCAAAATAACATCAAAGGGCTGACCCTCCCAGTGCCCAGCCGAGATAGGAAACCTCCAGCTGGGAAGTGATCCTTCAGTGAAGGAGACACTCTTCAGGTTTGGAATTCAGAAGAGTCTGAGCAGACAGCCAGAGGATTTACAGTAATCCCTGGGCTCCTTCCAGATGACATAAAGGTTGTCTTGATAGTGATCTAAAGGATAAGGTCCTCACAGAAATGGTAAAGTGCTTCCTTTTATTGAGTCACTGGAAAAGAGTTGAGAGTGTTCCACTCCCTAAATTTGATTTTTGAATTTATACTTTTTTAAAACCTTTATTTTTTTTTTTTTGGTCCAGGAAAGACTAAGCATCCATATCTTCTTTTATAGTATGGGCGTCATCCAGAAATTCTTTTGCCTTTCACAGACCTGAATGCTGCTTCAGTTCCTTCCGGAGACTGGATGCTAAAGCTGCTACTGAGAAATTCCAGCAGGATCTGGGCTTCCGGATGCTGAACTGCGGGAGGACGGACCTGATCAACCAAGCCATTGATGCACTGGGCCCCGACGGGGTGAACACCATGGATGATCAGGTGTGCCACAGAACAAACACACACAACCCCGAAATTCCCTGCATCAGCAGCTTGCACCTCTCTTTCCACGTGGCAAATCAATACCAGGTCGTGTTTGTTGCCTCTCCGAGGGTTTTCTAATTCTAGCATCCCTTAAAACACAAAAAGATAACACACACACCCCCCAGCCTGCCCCCACCCCTCCAAAAGAGCCTGCAGTGAATTGTTTATCAGCTGGAATGTCTGCTCCTTGGCTGGGCTGTCTCAGGCACCGAGGGCAGGCAGGTTAACGCAGGGCTGGTGAGTGGAAAGTGCGATATGTGCTGAGAGGATGTCAGAGCAAAGTGGGTTTTTTCCAGTGACACTCTCCTCTGGCTCAACAGCCCAAATCCAGGCTGGGTCAGTGGGGAGTGACAAAAAGGTGTTGCTGTCTCCTGGCTTTCAGGCTTGGAGCAGTTTGGAATACAAGAAAGCACTGAGAACCCTACCCCAGTGGCCTGGTGTCAGTCAGTGTTAGATCTGCTCCAAGTCCATCACGCTGATGTGTCTATTTATCCATTTTTAACTGTTCCCTGCTCAGCTACGCTGAACCATAGGGATTTGGTGGTCCTGGGAGTCTTTGGCTGCTTCTGCTCGTGCTGTCAGTCCCGTCAAGTAACAGCAGAGTCTGTCCTCTGGGGCATCATTCAATGCATGGAATTAGCTTTTAATTTAAAAAGGGGGGGAAAAAAGCCACCTCTCCTAAATAAACACTTGTTATAGCTGTCACAGCTAGGAGAATGAGCTGTCGTGCCTCTGGAACGAGAGGATATTGAGCAGGGGGAAGGGTTCAGGCAGAGAGGCTTTCTCACAGCCAGCATTTTACTGCAGGAGCATTTCAGACCCAGCTCTGAACCTGGCACATCTTCCTTGGCACTTCCCACCATCCTGCAGTTTTAAAGGAAGTGTGAATGTATACACAAATAGCAGAAACAGCTCCTGGACATACCTGGGTATGTAGTTGCCTTATTTACAAATCCAGTTCCAGGAGCTTTGTGGTCACTGAGGTGGGTATCACATCGTGGATATTCGCTTTAGTGAAGTGACTAAGTGGCAGATTTATATTATGAAGGTTTCCCACTTCCTCTGTTACATTTTTTAAATAAGTTTTTGCAGTTCCTGTTTCTGTAAGCCCAGAGGCCTCTTGTTCTCTCAGAGGTTGTTTTGCCTTGTGAGCCACTGTGCCCCAACACCACAGACACTGGTGCCAGCACTGCCACTTCTCACTGCAGGATGTTCCTTACCTCTCATCCAGCCAGCAGACTGGGAGCTGTCTGGATTTTGTCAGCTTGGAGCCCCCGGTGAGCAGCTCCTTGGGAAGTTTGAGGAGTCTCTGCTGTCTCCTGTCATCCTGTGGGTGTGATCCTCTTGCCAGCCCTGCTGTGTGCAGGGCAGCTCTGTCGTCTATGCCTCTCAAAAAGTGTTTTGGCACCAGCAAAACGGGCAGGACAGGCCCCCTCTGGAGATGATGGTGTTTGGAAATTCTCCACTTGACTCTGGAGCAGCTCAGCTCTGTGGCCAAGCAAGAGCCTGCATGGCACTGCCAACCCCAGGCAGAGATAAATCCACATTCTGGCAGTTGCCATAGCTGGAGCAGGAAACCAAAGCTGAACTTTGCCACGAGCTTGTTTTGCCCCTCCTGGAAAGGAAGAACACAAAGGCAGATGCCCAAACTTGGGAAAGCTGACTTAGGCATGACAGAGCTGCTGGACTAAGGCTTTAGATCCAGGTTTGGATTTTGACCACTCCCAGGGTGTGAGCATGTCCAAGATGTTCACACCCACTTCTCCATCTGTGTGCATGGAGACTGTGGAAGAGAACTCAGAATGTCCCCTCAAAAACCTGAGTTTGAAGCCAGAGCCTGTATTTGGTTCTGGTGGGGACCAGCCAGTGCTCTGGGTCACAGGGCTTGAGATATTTAGGGAAACAATCTCCTCTTTGCAAGGAGCAAGCAGGGAGTGCAAAACTAACATTAAAAAATTGAAAAAGGACAAGGTAAGTCTAGACAAGGCTTAAATGTGAGCAGTAAATATGAGCTTGTGCCTGCAGACCTGAGTTTTGAATTCTCCGTTTATTTGTCTGTAATGAGTGTGGAGCCTCCCAAGCCCCACAAAAGCAAAACAAATGTCACCCAGAGAGATCTTCACAAATGTAACTGCCCCAAAGCAGGAAGCTTGGAGTTGTGGCTGCTTTGAAAAGACAGCTTTGCAGAGTCAAGAGCAGAACTCCTGTGTGAGAGATGCAATTCCATTTTACAGTAGAGGTCCCGTTAAGGATGAAGCTCTGTTATTGCACACTGAGCAGCAGAGATGCTGCCTGTAAAAAATTCAAATGCCTGCAATAATTAAGGGGAGGGGGCAGGAAGTCTGTGAGCAGGAATGGATTTTACCAGGCCATTTCCTTTCTGTCCTTGGCTACTTCTGGAATGAACTCCATAAGTAAGGCTCATTTTTCTCATAATTCATCTCTGAGCCGTCATGGTTTGCTGGTTAAGTAGAGAGAGAGAGATTTATGGGATTGAAATGCTGAAATATTGTAGCAAATAGGATTTTAGCAATGGGGAGAACTTGCCAAATAAATTCATCTCCTGTATTTTTGTGTTGCTTTCTGCCTTCAGTTCATTTGGCTACAAATGAGCCAAGAAATGGCATTTCTTTGTTGGCAGCCTTGGGAAAGCTCGAGAATTGTGGACAATACAGGGCTAGGATTTTCAGTGATCCTTTTTGTGTTCTTTCAGCCTTGTCCAGTGATGTTTTATCCGGGTCATTTTCCAATATCAGTTGTGCCACTCTGCATAGAAATCAAAGATGTTTTACAAACACATGTATGCTGTCCCTACATATGCTTTGTATATTACAATTCAAACTCTCTGTGTCCATGACCGTGTCACTGCTGATGGGTAGATGGAAAGACAGCTTTGTTTTTATTTTTCTTTTCCTCTCTGAAGGGTATGACCCCCCTCATGTACGCCTGTGCTGCTGGAGATGAAGCCATGGTCCAAATGCTTATAGATGCTGGAGCAAATTTAGATATACCAGTGAGTAACCCTCTCCCCATCATTATCTAGCTGTTCACTAACAGGAGGAGTGTAAATCTCTCCTAGCAACTGAAGGCTTCAGTTCTGGAAGCTTCAAGCAAGGCATTTCTCTCAGAAACCATCGCTTCAGGGGTTTGGGAGGGGGGAGAAACCTTCAAAACCCCTTGGAGCACTCGGTGGCTCCAATTAGGATTGGCACTGGCTGGTCGAACAGGCACGGGGAGGGAAGAAAAGTCCCAGGGGACGGCACAGAGGGATTGGTGGTGGTGGCAGTTCTCTAAGTGACCCAAGCCCCCATTCCCTGGGGCTGTCACTCCCAGAGGAAGAAGGGGCTGCAGTGGGTGATGAGTGCCTGCTTCCCTTCCCCAGGTCCCCAGTGCCTCCCCTCGACACCCCTCGGTCCACCCCGACAGCCGCCACTGGACTGCGCTCACCTTGGCTGTGTTACACGGGCACATCTCCGTGGTGCAGGTAACAATTCCCAGCAGGAATCCTTCTGATGGACACTCAGGGGCTGAAGGGCAGCGCTGTGAGCCCTCTCTCTGCCTTCCCAGCTCCTGAGCCTTCTAACAACAGTGAAAAAACTTTTGAAAACAAGGAGAATGAAAACTGGTGACTGAACTCCTAGAAAGGCCTTGATAACAAAACACTGTGTGTTTCTTTGTTTTTCTTTGGTTTCAGTATTGCTCCGAGGCTCACTGCTTCCACAGCAGTGCTGCACAATCATTTCTTTGATTTTAAATAAGCTACGGCTTCACATGGAGTGGTTACAGGTTGGCTGCTTGATCAGGAGCTTTGTGGCAGTAGATATTAATTGGTTTATAAATTTACATGTGCAAAAAATCCAGTGTGGGCTGATTTCTGCTCTAATGGCAGCAAATCAGCTGTAACTTCCTTTATAATCCTTGAGAATTGCATGAACAAGAGTTAAGCTGTCGTGGGATTTGAGCCTGTGGCATCCTCCCTGCTCCCTTTTCTGTGGAATTATCACAGGGGGCACCAGGATGGGGTGGAGCCCCAGAAACGCTATCCAAGGGATATATCCAAGGGATATCCTGCTGTTCAGAGGAATTAAAAACTGATCACAGCAGATAATCAATTGCTGTTGAAATTAATTTACCTTCTGCTCAAAGGGAAGGAGAGAAAAAAAAAGATGTCAGTAAATGGAGGCTGCACACACTCATCTTTTGTTTGTGTACATTTGTACATCATTATAAAGATTAGATTCCACCTGGCGAATTGCCCAGGCAGCCTTTGGTATTCCAGAGGTTGGACAGCCTTAATTCATGTGTAAGATGGGTTTGATTGTCCCAGGAGATGAAGCCAAGTGCATCAAAGCTGCCTTTGTGGACTGCAGCACCCACAGTCATGGAAGCGTGGAATATCCTGGTGGATCCCCACGGGCAGGGCTGGTCCTCCCTGCCCTCCTCTTCCAGCAGCTTCTGCCAGCCCTGCCTGGCCACAGCACATCCCCATCCCCCTGTGAGCTTCTCCCCTTCACCTGCCAGGGGTTCTTTCCCTCGCAGGAGGCTCAGTGGCTCTGTGGGACAAATCCCTGCAGCTGCCACACCTCGCTGTGCAGGCTCCACCAGGTAGGACCAGCCTGGGAATTCCCTGGGGGAATTCCTGTGTGCAGCATGGAGTGAGTAAAACGGCCTTGCTGCTCTGCCTGCAGAGCCCTTTGGAGCTGGGAGATCCCGATTGCACAGCCACGAGCACGAAGGAGATGAAAAAAGGAGGTGGTGCTCTCTTGGTGTGCGTGCCCTCCTCACTGTGAGCCCCCTGGCTCTCCTTTCTAACACCCAGTTTTGTCCTTCTGACTGCCCTTTTCCCAACTCCCTGTCTTTCCTGTGCCCCTTGCAGCTGCTGCTGGATGCTGGTGCCCACGTGGAGGGCTCTGCTGTGAATACTGGCGAGGACAACTATGCCGAGACCCCCCTCCAGCTGGCTTCAGCTGCAGGTGAGCTCCCTGCAGCCTCACCACGCTCCCTCTCTTGTGCCACGAGCCTGATGGACCCTGAGGATCTGTTTTCCAACTTGAGGACATGTGGCTCCTCCCCACAGCAGAGCTGACAGCACCGACTCCTTCCCAAAGCACTGTCAAGGAACATAAACCAGCCCCTGTCTGGTCTGGGGACCTCAGCAACACCCAGATGCCAAAAAATACCAAGTTACAGTTCAGCCTGGGGGGGAAAATAAGTGTTATATGAAGAAACTTGGTGTATTTGTTTATTAAATGCAGGCAAAAATTCTGCATTTCTTCTAGCGGGCTGTCAGGAGTTGAGCATTCTGTGAATGAGCCAGTGCTGGCCTTGTTTGTCAGCGCTGTTCACCTCAAAGTGGTTTTAGTTTTTTCCTTTTTGTTTCTGTTCGTGTTATTGTGCATTTGTGAGGATGAGTGTCTGGCTTGCTCTGCTCCAGGCTCTGTGGAAGGGATAAAAAACAATAAAAAACACCTCCTCCCCTCGCAGGGAGACCCCGTGTTGGGTCTCCTGCCCCGCTCCCTGCTCCGTCTGAGGAGAGCAGAGCGAGGGAGTCCTGCCTGCTGCCCAGCCTGTGTTTTATGCTTCCAAAGAGGGCACCATCCTGATGTTCCTGTCCTTTTTCCCCAGGGAATTACGAGCTGGTCAGCTTGCTGCTGAGCAGGGGAGCCGATCCTCTCCTGAGCATGCTGGAAGTCAACGGGATGTCATCGTCACTCCACGAGGACATGAACTGCTTCAGCCACTCCGCAGCACATGGGCACAGGTACTGCTCTGCTCCTGCTCAGGACAGGGGGGTTTTTTGTGCTGTGGGTGTTGCTGTGTGTCCCATGTGACTTTGTGACCCAAATCCCCGTGTGTGCAGCTCAGCAGACTCTCCTGAGAGCCAAGAACAAAGATCTTTGTTTGCTGTTTCTTACCCACACTTGCTGGTCTGGCTCTGCAGCACTGAGAGCGAGCAGGAGCTGGTTCTAGGCCCTACATCAGCAGACCAAGTCCCACCTAAGGGAAGGTTATGAGATCAGGGTTATGAGATCCTGGTTCATGTTCTGAGATGGAATCTAGTCACGTTGAGGTGGCAAAGATAATCTACAGCAGAGCCTGGTTGGCTGCATCTCTGGTTTTTGGATGGCCAACCAAGAGATGAATCATTAAACCAGCCAGCCTGGGCTCTCCAACCCTGCTCTCAGGGTAGTTGTTCAGAAATAAGACATTCCTTGCAACTCATCCAGAAACCTTCCTGTTCCCAGAAGAAAACCATTCTTGAGATTCAAGGCTTGTTCTGCCATGGGCTAGGATGGGGTGATCCCAAAGCCTTAAATGAGCTGGATTTAGCCCCAGGGAGTGGTGTGGGTGCAAGGAGAGCACCAGCTGGTGGCAATGCAGCAGCACAGCGAGTGCTGGGTGGCCCTGCTGGGCCAGGGAATGTGTGGAGCAGCTGTCCCCAGCTGGCTGAGGGACACCAGTGATGCAGACTCCCCAGAGCGGCTGGACACAAACAAGAAAGTCTCTTTCTTGCAACTGCCGTGTGAAATCCCAAACAAACCCACCATGTGAGGAGTACAGTCCATGTTTTCGCCCTTTCGCTGCTGGGGCACATTTTTAGGATGTGGGGTAGGGAAGGACGAGTGGTTTCAGTGCTGCTCCCAGTGCCGGCTGTCTTTGGGAGGGAAATTGTTCAGTGAGGCAGATCCTAACCCCAGATCCCCGCAGTGCAGTCGGATTTGTTGATATTTCATTTATTAACCAGCGGAACCTCTCGTCCCTGCTCAGGAACGTCCTGCGCAAGCTGCTGACGCAGCCCCAGCAGGTGAAGGGGGATGTGCTGTCCCTGGAGGAGATCCTGGCTGAGGGGGTGGAGAACGACAGCTCCAGCCAGGGCAGCTGCAGCGAGGGGCAGGTGCGGCTGTGCAGGACGCGGATGAAGGCTCTGCAGGAGGCCATGTACTACAGCGCCGAGCACGGCTACGTGGACATCACCATGGAGCTCAGGGCGCTGGGTGAGCCCTTCCTTCCGAGCACTGAGCACATTGAAGGCATCAAAGTCGTCCTTTTCTGCCCCATTTTGTAGAAAAGCAGTAGCACCGAGTGCAAAGCTATCTAATGTAACTTTAAAAAGTGTTCAAGGCTCCTCACTATGGTTTGCTTTTCTGTTG
>VZTX01016622.1:62417-73322 GCA_013400915.1 Pardalotus punctatus
AAGAAAGTACAGTTTATCTGTATTCTCCATGAGAGAGAAAGGAAAATCCTAAAACACTGTAACTACACCTCATGAGGTTTTTTTTTTCCAATTCCTGCTGCTCTGGGATGTCCCTCACTTCTGGCTGGATCCTCTGTCCCCATGTACCAAAAGCAAGGGGCATTTCCCCCTGTCGGATACTGACACCTAAAATTCAGTGTTTATTCCATGGTTTAAGGTGAAGGAACAAATCTGATCTCAAGGTAGGAGGGAGAAGCCTTGAAGCTTGTGTGTAACCAGGAGAAAAGCCTCCCACCGCAGTTGTGTGGGGTTATGTATTCTTACAAGTTCAGTTCAAATTTATGTTGTGGTTCTGACTAATCACAAAGCTCAGAACAAAACAGGGAGTCCCTGGTCCTTAACAATCAGCAGGAAGTTCCAATTTATGATCCTGGTTCCAATCCTTTGTCACTTAATCTGTCAGTGACCCAGTTCAGTCACCTTTAATATCAAGATAAAGATCTATCTGCTGTTAGGCTGTAGGTAGAGCTACTTCAGTGCAGCCAACTATTAGTAATAGGAGCAGGATAATCTCCTCCCAGACACTTCAGGAAATCATCTTTTTTCTGGCTGCAGGAGTGCCCTGGAAGCTGCACGTGTGGATCGAGTCCCTGCGGACAACCTTCTACCAGTCGCGCTACTCCGTGGTGCAGACGCTGCTGCGGGAGTTCGTCACCATCAAAGAGGAGGATTACAACGAGGAGCTGGTTAACGAGGGGCTGCAGCTCATGTTTGACATCCTCAAAACCAGCAAAGTCAGTAAGAGTGTTGGAACTGTGTCACAGCTGAGCGTTCTGGGTGTTTTTGTTGTTGTGGACAGCGGGAACAAGGGGACGGCTGGGCAAAGTCCCTCAGGAGTTATGGAACAGAACTGGCAGCATTTATCTAAATTCATGTACAGCCCCCAAACGGTCCTAAAACACAGCCATAGGGGAAACTGTACAGCTCTGGACACCTCCACCACCCCACATCTATTGTAATTCCTTGTCCCTCTGTGGGGAGGTTGCCCCTGTAGGGTGTGGTTGCTGCAAGCCCCAAGCAAACCCTTAGAGCCCATCTGAAAAACCTGCTCCGTGTGGAGCTGCTGATCCCTGTTCCATCCTCCTCACAGAATGACTCCATCAACCAGCAGCTCGCTTCCATCTTCACCCACTGCTACGGCAGCAGCCCCATTCCCAGCATTCCTGAAATCCGAAAGACTCTGCCAGCTCGCCTGGGTACGGTGCTCACCTGAGCAGGGAGGCTTTTTCATTGTTGCTGGGGTGTTTGGGGTTTTTTTTTTTTTTTTATTTTGTTGGTTTGTTTGTTTTTTGAGGTTGTTGGTTTTGTTTGTTTGTATGTTATTTGGATGGGTCTGGTTTTTAGGTTTTTGGTTTTTTGAGGGGGTTGGGGGTTATTTGTTTTTTTTTGTTTTTTGTGGGGGTTTTGGTGCTTTTTTCTGTTTGTTTTTTGTTTTTGGTTGGTTGTTGTTGTTTGTTTGGATTTTTTTCTAAAAAGCATGCACAGTTTAAAACAAAAATAGTCACCTTTTATTTTTTTGTTCCCCTTACCTGACAGATCCTCACTTTCTGAACAATAAAGAAATGTCTGATGTAACTTTCTTAGTGGAAGGAAAGCTCTTTTATGCACACAAAGTCCTGCTGGTTACTGCATCTAACAGGTGAGTCACTAACCGGGGGTGTAATTAATCTAACCATGATTATCCCTAAAATCATAAACCATAAACGTGGGGCTGTTGGAGTGTACACACCCCGCCATTCCCTGCTTTCCCAGTCCTTCTCCCAGAGTTCACAGGGAGAGCTGCATTTGCTCCATCTTTCCTGCAATCTCACACTGGCCTGGCCCACTTGCAGTTCCTGGATTCTGTCTGTTATTGGAATAGTAACAGGGTTTTCCAGCTGTCACAGGGTGGGATTAGATCAGATCCAAGCAATTTACAGGTTAAACTGTCCCTGAACTAATCGTCATTAAATGGGAGGAAATGTTTCCATTTTCAGCCTTCAAGCAAGAACAAGGAAAGGTCTTTGTTTTCCCCTTGCTTGAGCTGTTTGTGGTGTGTGTGGCACACTATCACACTTAAATTAAATCTATTAAATTAAATCCATCCCAGGTTCAAGACACTAATGACAAATAAAACAGAGCATGATGGCCATGGCAGCAAGACTGTTGAAATCAGTGATATGAAATACAACATTTTCAAGGTATGTGACTTCTGCTTTTTCTTTATTCTTTTTTATCTTCTCACCTACTTGGAATGTAAGACAAACCCAAGGAGTAACGTGCACGTAGAAATGGAGTCCCTTTCAACACACCTGAATTTCAGGAGTATTCTGAAATACCCTTTTCCCAAAGTTCCAGCCTTGAAACAGGATCTTTGAGTCTGTATTCCTATTTTCTTACTAGGCAGCTGATTCCTCCATAAAGCAGGAGAAACTAGTCTTCTACTGAAAAGTAGTTTTATTCTTTTAGGATGCCACTTTCATACTTCTTCCAGCACCATTGTCATGCTTTGTTAAGCAAAATGTAACTTATTTACAGCAGGTGCATTGGAAGGCTTCATGTTAAATCAGATGATGAGAAATCAATGCTGTCCCTGTCAAGAAAGGCTCAGAATTAAGAATTGCAGTTTGCTTTTATGACATTTCCATATTTAGTGGAGGAACAGGGAAATGTGAAGTGCAGCATAGGTTGTGTGGCTGTTTCCCTAAAGGATTGAGGCTTTTCCTTTTTTCTCTTTTTACAAGCAAACAAACCTGATCTGTTGGTCAGTGTTGTTATTCAGTAGAGGGAAGTAAGCCGACCATGAGAATCTTTTTTCTGCTTAAAAGGGGCTATACGAATTTTGCATTGGATAGGTGACATCCAAATTTTACAGTTCGGGCCACGACAGAGGAGAAAATGTAACTGAGTACTGAAACAAGCTTCCCTAACAGCATTTGTGCATCAAAAGGTTTCTAAAGATAAACTTGTGCTTCAGTGGAGAGACAGAGGAAACAGGGAAATACTTCACAATTGGATGGCAAATACAGTCAGATGAGTTAAGGAGAGGCACTCTCAGATAGGGTGGAGGATTCTGAGCCTCGAGAGATCTGTGTCCAGCTTGGGGCTCTGCTGGGAAGCTCCTGTGTAATTCTGTTATACAAATAAGGCAATCTTACAAGTAGCAGCTTAGTTTTGTCCCCAGCCCTGTCAGAAATGGCAAACACAGCTTGCAAGCCCCACAAAGCACCCAGGACACTTCTCCAACCGCGAATTCACCATCCTGGGCTTGGGCTGGGGGCGAGCACTGCGGATCAAAGAGCAGGAGCTGCCCCTCGCTCTCCCTGCAGACAATTCATGCCTTTTCCTCTGGCCCTGGTGGGGGGCTGGAAGCTGATCAGAAGCCCAGCAGGGGAGGCAAGTGGCTGGGAGGTCCCCGGGATGCTCGTGCTGGGCTCGCTGGCAGCTCCGCGCGTGACCGGCGTGCCGGGCTCACAAACCGGCGTCTGAGACAAGGGCAGTGGTGTTGCTCAGAGACACGCTGTCACCCTCAGCCCAAAGTCCCCAGCAGGGCCCTTTTCAGAGCCCAAGAGAGAAAGGACTGTTAGAAAGCAGCAGATTTGCCACGCTAGGGAATAAAAAACCGCCAAGGGGGGGGTGAGAGCCGGCACAGGACACGATTCCCGTCTGCTCAGGAAGGGGAGCGCAGCCATCAACAGCCCCTTGTGACTGCAGTGATAACTTCATGCCTGGCCTTACTCCCATTCCAGATGCTGATGCAGTATTTATACTATGGAGGAACAGAATCCATGGAAATTCCCACCACTGATATCTTAGAGGTGAGAGAGCTTTTTCTTCCAAGTCTTGCCAAGTGCGCTGGGGCATAAAACAGAGTTGAAAGGCAAAATCTGGGAGCTAACAGCAAGCTCCCATTCAGTCCAGGAGAGTACTTAACGCTTGGAAATGAGCTTAAAAGTTTCAAAATATTACTGCTTGCTGTTTCTGTGTCTTGGTGACAAAGTGGAGTGCAAATATGCTTGTGGGAGGACTCTTGCTAAGAGGGGAAAAGTGTCAGTCTGTCACTTTAGCACAGAGTGGCCTTTTTGCTATTTCATAAGGAGTTGGCCATTAAAACAGAGAGTCAGAGACCCTTCAGAGAGGAAATCATGTGTCCTGTTTGTCTTCCCCAGGCCTTTCAAAGCTCATGATCTCAAATAGCCTGTCTCTTGTCCCCATAGCTGCTGTCGGCTGCCAGCCTGTTCCAGCTGGACGGCCTGCAGAGACACTGTGAAATCCTCTGTGCCCGGACCATCAGCATGGACAACTCTGTCAGCATCTATAAATATGCAAAGGTAGGTCCAGCCCCGCTGCTGTCAGAATCCCAGTGAGCAGCCCTCGTGCCCCTGGTGGTAACTGCAGACCCCAGCTGGGTGCCCTCTGTGCAGGTGACTCTGCCCTGACCACAGCACGATTTAGGTGTTCCCAGCTTC
Organism: Pardalotus punctatus; assembly: GCA_013400915.1. Classification (NCBI taxonomy): domain Eukaryota; kingdom Metazoa; phylum Chordata; class Aves; order Passeriformes; family Pardalotidae; genus Pardalotus; species Pardalotus punctatus. The sequence continues at coordinate 66,926 of VZTX01016622.1, forward strand.
GGCCGGGGGTTCTGCACAGCCCCGGTGTGTGTGCTTGTCTGAAGCAGTCATGGATGAAATGGAAGGGGGATCCCTGCAGAGCAGGGGAGAGCTGTCTTAGCAGGCTGATAGAGCAGCATCAGCAAATCCCGGGGGATTCAGGTCCTGGGAGCAGGGGGGGCAATTGATGACAGCACAGGAGCTATGGAATAAGCCCTTTCCTAGCACCCCTGCTGCTAGAAAATACTCTTTTCAGCTCCAAAACTAGCATAAACTCTGTTGTGTGACAGATATGCACCTCTGTAGCAAATAACCTAAATCATAGAGAAACGCTCTGCCCTTCCTGGAATTTTGCAGGATCAGATCCCTTAAAGACAAGGACAGAGGGCTGGTAATAATCTTTGTTACTTTGTGTGTAGTGTCACACTGATGCTTTTCAGTTTCTCTCACACTGGGCTGGTTTCTTTCAGACCTAAAATCAAACAGTATGCAGTGGTAAAAAGGAGAAACAGCATTCCCTACTGGCCTTTATGTACTTTCCCTTAAATTATTACTAGCACAAAATTCCCAGCAACAAGGCTGTGTAAGCACAGAGCTTTTTAGTATTGAACGTGAATTCTGTTGTTCTCATTACTGACCTTCCCCCACTGATCCTGAGGCAGAAGGAAGCCAGGAACTACCTCGTGGTGGTTCAGGAGTGCAGCATCCCTGTTCTCCTGCCTTCAGCCCCTGGTTGTAGGGACGAGGCCCCGTCCTGTGACCCGTGTCCTGATGGCCCCGAGCTGTGCTCGCCATCTGCCAGCGTGGTGTGGTGGTGTCAGGGCTCAGCCAAACAGGTACCTTGGCCACCTCATCAGCCAGCTGCTCTGCTGCAGGAAGGGCAGGGGATGGAGGGCAGGCCAGCAGGGCAAGGAATTTAAAAAGCCTGGGTACCTCCCTGCTCGTGCCTGTGGCTGCAAAAAGCACCCAGAGAAATGATTGGACATCAAAATCCTGCCTTCAGTGCTTTTCCACGGTTACTCCTGTCTCTTTTCCATCTTAGAAAATATTAAAAGGGGGAAAACATTAGGAATGAGGGTCTCAGGGATGTCCTTTAGATCGGTGACGTACAGAAGTTAACAATAACCCTGTCTTCCTCAGATTCACAACGCACCAGAACTGGCCTCTTTCTGCGAGGGCTTCTTCCTCAAGCACATGAGCTCCCTCCTGGAGCAGGACTCCTTCAAGCAGCTCATCTACGGCAGGAACAGCAAAGTGCAGGGCCTGGAGCCGCTGAGGGACCTGCAGACAGCCCTGGCCGGCCGCCTGCACTCCGTGTACGTCACGTCCAGGGTGTGAGGCAGGGCCGGCGCTGGCAAACCGCGGTGGAGGCGTCGCTGGGGCTGTTTTGCCTTCTGGATTTTCCTGCAAGTGCCATGGAACAGGCACCCCCAGGGGCTGAGGGAGGGGGAGCTGGCTTCTCTGTGCTGCTGCTGCTGCCCCAGGAACAACACTGTCACACAAACAACACTGCCATGGCCCGAACACGAGCTGAGGGTGCGAGGGGGAACACGAACCGCAGAGATGGGCGCTGCCCTTTCCACGAGCACGGTGCAGGGCTGTGCAGAAAGAGGCAGTTTAACTGAGCCCAGGGCTAATATGTGGGCTTAAGTTCATCCACACAGATGTTTTCCCTGTAAAAAGGCTGCCTAGAAGGAGTTTCCTGATCCTAAAGCCCATCCCACGAGCCATCTGTCTGCACACAAAGTACTTCCCGTTAGTAGTACCGGCGTCTGTCCATCACAACGGACTGACAGAAACTTCCCCCAAAACTGTTTGCACCTTGAGAGAGAGATTTTGTATGATCAAGGCTGAGTAGAAACTAATACTAACACTGAAATTACTCACTCTTTAAGCCTAATATGAAGAGCTGAGCTGGAGCAAGGAGGGGGGAGAGTTGGGGGTTTGCGTGTTTTTAAATACAGTTGGTTAATCTGGATCTATTTTGAGGAGGAAAAAAAGACCCTCTACCCTTTTGCTGTCAAGGTCTGATACTCTCAGTTACTTTCACCTTAGAAACCTGTTTCTGAGCATTACCTGTGAGCCCTGACACCACAAAAGACACTTTCTAGGTGTAGGAGGAGCTGGCACTAGGCTGAAAAACTGCCCAGTTGCAAAAAATAGCAATAAAAGCCTCCCCAGGCCGCTGAGGAACATCCAACTCAGATGTTTGTTCTCTCTCTGGAGCTGGTAGGGATTAAGGAAAAGACCTCCAGCTATTCCCACTGAGCTTTGCTAAGCACCCACCAAAATCGTTTGCCAGGGCAATTCTGTTTGTTGTAGGTGGGTGAACAAGAGGAAGCCAAGTTTTCAGTGGAGAACTATTTGTTCCATATTAGAAATCCAACAATTAATTCGTATTGTATCTAAACTCACTGGAAGGATGAGGCTCAGCTGGGCCCAGGCTCCAAAGCACAACACAGACACAATTTATAGGAACAGGGAAAGAGAAGGAGCTACCAGCATCTCCCAGCAAATCCATCAAAATCTGACATGGCCTTGTTCCTAAAGGATTTACACAGAGGCAAATTGCATGCATGGATAAGGATTTTTAGTCAGCTGACAGACAAGTTGGTCAGGGCACACTCCCTTTGTGCTTTAGCTACACATCTGCTGAATACACACCAGCTCCCACAACCCTATTTATTACCAGAAAGCCATACAGGGGGGTCAGAATTATCACTGAGAAATGCCACAGAAGGCTTTATTTTGGAAAGTATTTTCAAGTAGCTGCTCCAGCTATCTGTACAAATATATAGGTCCTCTTTTGTTGATGTAATATTACAATGCTTTGTTTAATTGTACATTAATGTTGTCATTCATGTAAATGTACCAGGATTTTATTAACAACGTAATTTTAAAATACACAGCTGCTGTTATTTATTCTGCTTCTCTAACAGTAAGAAAAAAATATTTGAAGACACATGGAAAACGCTGTTGCAGTTTAAGCATCTTAAATTGGTTTTGGTGTAAATATACCTGATTTTAGGGATACAGAGGCATTCATTTCCCCTTCCTAGGCTCAGACATTTTTGTGATGTTAAAAAGATTAACTTGCATTTTTCCCCAGCTGGAGTAAGGTTACCTGCTTTCCATCAGAAAACAGCAGATGGTAGTGTCCAAAAAAACCCTAATTCCAGGATTCTTCTCTGCAGCGGGAGAGATAGTGAGGGTTAATGCAACTCTCATGCCAGAGGTATTAAAAAAGAAAAAAAAAAAAAATAGCATGAGATCCTTCCCTTCCATGTTACCTCAAGATCCCAAAGGCCAGGAGGGCTCTGGTTGGTGCTCTGTGGGAGGATTGATGTCAGAACAAAGGGCTCATCTAAGAGGTAAGAAGTATAAAAGTTTTAAGAGCAAGAATTTGACCCAGGAATATCTTTTTTTTTTCTTCGTTTTTGGAAACCTGCCAGCATAAACAGTGACTCGTTCTCAAAGAAGCATGGAATACAAACACCTCAAGATTCCCTTTGGAGCACTTTAATAAGTAGGTTAAACAGAAATTCCTTGTGAAACCAGTTGCACACTGCCTGTGTTTTATGGAGTGCTGCCCATGAAGCCTGAGAAAGTACCAGAGCAGTTCGCCCAGCTTTGGGAAGCACAAAACTTTGCTGGCCATAATGACATCATTCCAGGGAGCAGAGGAAATAAACATCTGCCTCGACAGGCTCCGTGACTTCCAGCCTCCAATAAAGCCTTTTTTGCTCTCGAAGAAGGCTTTGCACAGCAGGCAGGCCCTGGCTAATGCAGCACCACCGCTCCCAGGCCCTTTGCCCTTGCCAAATGCTGCCCAGGTGGCCAGACGGCATTTCTGTCACCGGCCACAGTGACACAGCCGGGGGACACGGGAGGGACAGGGGAGGAGACTCCCCCGAGGAATGGGGCAGCAGGCTGCTGTGCACTGTCTGTGGCAGGGAAAGGGCTCCAAAGCTGGATCTGCCTCCCCAAAGGGCAGGCTTTGAGCCTGAGGAATCCATTCATCCACACAACGCTGCACTGGGTGTTGTTTGCTCAAGCAAAAGAAGGGCAGAAAAAGGTGTCTCGTGAGAACGATGAAAAACCAGAGCAGAGCAGGGAAAAAGGAGCAGCACAACCCAGAGCTGGAGTCATGGCAGTGCTGTTCCTATTCCTGCTGTTGCTATTCCTGCTGTTCCAGGCACAGGATTTCACCTGGTGATCCTCTCCCCATGCCTGGCTCAGGCAGGAGAAAGCTTTCCATGTCCCTTTCCACCTCTCTCTGTCCCCAGCTCTCACACCCACACAAAGCCCTGCCCAGGAATCACACCCCGTGAGCCAAATGTAGCTTTAGGGTCCTCATCAAGATCGGCTTGTGATTCCCAGGTTCACAGGCAAACAAAAACCCAGCTCTGGAAGTAGGGAAAACTTCCAAGGGAATATCACAGCGGCCACATGGAAAGGACACACCTTCCTCCTTGCCCCTTGTCCAGTGTGCCACTGCTTCCCACACAGCTCCCTTCTCCCTCACGATGCTCTGGGACTCCAGACCCCTCCTGGCAGCACCTCCAGCTCACAGCAACCTCAGCTTCCCTGGTTCTGCTTCCTCCCAGGCCATGGCAGGGGTCAGCCGGCTCCAGCTGTCAGCAGAGCTCACGGCTCTCCGAGCAGGAGGGATGATTCCAATGACAAGTAGGTCACATCTCCCTGCCACCTGCAGGGAGCTGCTCAGCCAGACGGGGCTGCCACATTTGCCTCCAATTAGCCACAGGCCCCTGGCACTGTGGGCAAATGCTGGCCACGGGAGCGGTGGAGGAGATCCTGCCACAACGGGATCGACAGCCTGGAATGGCCAGACACCGACCTGGGGGGTGAAAACAGGCCAGGGACTGATGGCCCTGGGTGCTGGGATGTGCAGAGTCCCCTCCTGTCCCCACACTGGGACAGACCTGGGTGCTGGGATGTGCAGGGACCCCTCCTGTCCCCACACTGGGACAGACCTGGGCGCTGGGATGTGCTGGGACAGACCTGGGTGCTGGGATGTGCAGAGTCCCCTCCTGTCCCCACACTGGGACAGACCTGGGTGCTGGGATGTGCAGAGTCCCCTCCTGTCCCCACGCTGGGACAGACCTGGGTGCTGGGATGTGCAGAGTCCCCTCCTGTCCCCAGGCTGGGACAGAGCTGGGTGCTGGGATGTGCAGAGTCCCCTCCTGTCCCCACACTGGGACAGGCTCACGCGGCTGAGCTGGCTTAGCCTGGGATTAAAGGCACGCTCTGCAATTAGTGGCACACCCGGCTCCTTCCGGCATTCCCAGCCCGATCTGTGCAGGGTTTGGAGGCTGGGAGCAGGAGAGCATTCATCCCTAGTCCATGGCCATCTCTCTGCTCGTTATTCCTTGGAATAATAAAAAAAAAAATGAAATCTTTGCCCTAATGCATCAGGATGTTTCCAGCCCTTTTTTTTGCTTTTGGTGGGGGGGAGGGAAATATAGGTAGAAACTGTGGGATCATAAGGTTTTGCAGGAAGGGCAGAGATGAGGGAACAAGCTTCCAATTAATGATTTGATGGATGTAGGAATGATTCTTGTATGTTTTACAACTCCCCTTTTTATTCCTGGAATAATTATAATTTTTTTCCTTTAAAAAATCATCTAAATTTGAGAGGAAACAATGCAGAATTAATGCAGGGGAAGATCATGGAATCATCGTGGAATGGGTTGGGTTGAAAGCCCCATCTCTGTCCCAGGCAGGTTCCTGCCCATTGGCCACTGGGTGCTGGTCCATGTGGAAGTGATGGAGGTGTTCAGGGAATGCTGATTTTTTTCCCCCCTACCTCCGGCAATCTGGCAATTAAAAAAACTAATTGACCTCAGGGAAACTGAGGTCTGACTGACCAACAGGGAAACATTAAAGCAAGAGGTACCAAAAAGATCTGGAGTTTCTGGACAGTGAAATCTGCAAGCATCCAATACAAAATCTCCCCCAGATTGTCACTGGTCTGACTTCCATGGACAGGTCACCTCGGCCAGGAATGTCCAGTCCTGCTGTAAATGCATTGGACCAGGATGTCATTTTCATTGTATGCAGGTAAAGACCCTCTGGGTGACTCCGAGTCACAGGAAGGACCGGACTGGGCTCCTAGGGCACCAATTCCAGATGTTCTGTTTGTGGGAATAGCAGAGGAGCATTTCCCTTGCCCAGAGGAGCTGCAGCGTTTCCCTGCCTGGGACAAAGGAGCTGGAAAACGCCGGGGCAGTGTGAGAGGAGGGAGAGCGGCATCCGAGGGGTGGGAGAGTTCCCGCTGCAGTTCCCAGCTCCCTGCAGGCAGGGCCAGGTGACGGCAGAACGGGACAAAGCGATGGTCCCGGGACGAGCGGCCCCGCACGGGGCAGGGCGGGGCGGGCTCAGGTGAGAAGGGCGGGGC
>VZTX01016624.1:0-28665 GCA_013400915.1 Pardalotus punctatus
TCTTCCAGCCATTTCTCCACAAGCACACACCACCTCTCATTCCTCACACACTGCCCACACTTTCCCAAACTGCACCTCCCTTGGGCACGCATGGAAATCTCCCTTCTTGCATTTCTGCCCGTCAAAATGAGCCTGCAAACAAGGCTGGGGGAAGAGGCTGCTGAGCTGGAGGCAGCGCTGCTTTAGGGCTTTGCCCTTTTGCTCAGCCTGGCTGGGACAGGGACCTGAGGGATGCTCCAGGATGCTGCACGTCCATGGGGAAAAAAACACCGTTCTGTGCATCCTTTCCCTGCTCACCCGGACACCAGACCCGCTGAGCGTCACAAATCTGAGACTTGATTGACCCCAAGCAGGCCCAGAGACACTTCAGAGACAAAGTCAAAGCAGTGGGGATTTGCTTTATTCGACGCGCCGGGTGTGGGGGATCGCTCCTCCAAACACACACACACACCTTGGCACTGCCAACTCACAATATTATGGGTAACATTCATGCATATTCATCACATGCCTCAAGATAGGAGTGGTTAGTTATACAAATCATTTCTTGGAATCATTAATATCATTAGCATGTGTGCCACGCATGCGCTGTGTGTCCTGGTGGTCTTCGGGGGTCTTCTCGTGATGAAGATCTGGCAGTCTTCATCACAGTGCACTTTTCACCTTTCTCTCTGGGGCGTGCGTGGTACCTGGTGGGGATGATTCAGCAGTTTTTGTGCCACCTTCAAAGAGATTCTTGTCCCTCTTTATCTTGACAAGATTAAGGAAATCCTGTTTTTCTAGGTTTTTTTTTTTTAGAATTCACATATTCTGTCTCTCAATAGTTAACTTGAGTCACCTGTTGACCAACTCTTTCTCAGACTGAATCCCACCTTTGCTCCCCCTTGCCATTGTCAGCCCTGCCTGCACTCTCTGTGCTCACAGTGACCCCGCTCCCCCTCCCTGGGACCCCCGTGCCGGATCACGGAGCCCACCGCTCACATCTCTCGCCAGAGCTGGGACATCCACTGTGCAGGGGCCCTGAAGTGAGAAAAGCTGGAGCCTGTCAGTGTCCTGTGAGTCACCAGCCAGATGTGGGATGCCGGAGGAGGCCATTTGTGGGGTTTGGGTGCCGGGGAGGGGACACTCCCCCGCCTGGGTACCTACAGACTCCGGGCTCTCCTTGCCGCTATTCTTCATTCATTAGCTCCTGCTAAAACCAATTGTAAAGCAGCCACAATGGGTTTGACAATCTGTATTCAGGCAATCTAGATGCACAACCTTAGGCTAGAGTGAACTCTGAATTAATTTCATGTGGATTGAAAACAAAGAAAAAAGAGCTAAAAAATTAGTTGTGAATGACTGAAACTCTAAGTGACATCAGATGTGCCCTTGTCAATACAGAGCAAGCGAGCAATAAGGCTGAGTGATTTCAGTGGTGTTGAGGCTGGAAAAGATCCTTAAGACCATCGAGTCCAACAATTCCCCCCGCACCTCCAGGTTCAGCACTAACCCAGGTCTCCTGGTGTCACAGCGTTTGAAGCCCTCCAGGGATGGGGACTCCACCACTGCGCTGGGCAGCCTGTCCAGTGCTTGACCACCCTCTCCATGAAGAAATTTTCCATAATATCCAGCCTAGGATATAATGTCCAACCTGGCACAGCTTGGTGCCGTTCCCTCTCCTCCTGTCCCTGTTCCCTGGGAGCAGAGNATCTCTGGACACTCCAGCCCCTTCCCAGCTCCGTTCCCATCTCTGGACACTCCAGCCCCTTCCCAGCTCCGTTCCCATCCCTGCACATGCTCCAGCCCCTCAATGCCTTTCCTGTGAGGGCCCCCAAAGTGCCCCAGAATCTGAGGTGAGGCCTCAGCAGTGTCCAGCACAGGACGGGCACTGCCCTGCTCCTGCTGGACACAGCAGCACTGGCACAGCCCAGGTGCCCTTGGCCTCCCTGCCCACCTGGACACACTCCTGTCACGTGGATTGTACACGTTAAGAAACCAGCAGGGAGTCACAACATGAAACAGCAACATATTTTTCAAAGGAAATCAGCTGCTACACCCAAGGGCAGGTTTCAGAGTCTTCCACTCCTCCTAGAAAGCTTCTGAAATGGAAGAGAAATCTGCATATTTTACTGTAAAGATTATTCAAAATTGTTTTTGAGAAAGAGTTCAATTAGCTCATACCACACTGAGAATTAAGACCCCATTTAGGCTGAACAGCTGTACCTAAAGAATGTGAAGTGCACAAAAAAAGGCTGAAAAAAATATTCACCGTGCTCCTGTTGCAGTTCCAGTTCCCAAACCACTCTGCTGACAGGTACTGGGCACAACACCGCTGTAGCCACCAAACCACAACTGCACTGCCAGGACTGGGAGAGAGGCACAGGAATTCTGCCAGTGGTTTTATTGGGGCCTGTGCTTGATCTAGTCCTCCTCAGCAACAGCAAAAAATAAATACAAGACCTAATAAGTACATTCCAAATATAATGTATGCATTTTATCAAATCAAACCATCAAAATCCCACACTGCAAACTTGTTCACACTAGTGGATTTTCAGCAACAAATCATATTTTTATTAGTTTGGTCAAGGAAAATGCTGTGCTAGGAAGTCACTGGCCAGTTCTTGTCCTCACATTGGTACTTTAGCACCCTGGCTCAGGGCCTTGCAAAGCAGATGAAATGTTTCAGACCTGGTATGGACACATCCCTGATTTATCTATGGAATCATGACTGGAGTGAACATGGAGCTAGCTCCTTCCCAGAAGTGTAGGATAAAATGAAGCAGCCAGCATAGGCTGTAACACAGGGAATTCCACTTAAATGTACAGATAAATACTTTCAATAAAGAGCATGGTCACCTACTGGGAGACAAGCCAGAGGAGTGATGTGATCTGTCCCAAAACAACTGAAGCTCTCCTTGGCAAGTTCATCTCAGCACAGCCCTGGGATGAGGACAGGAGTGAACCACAGACCTCCAGATGGCCCCTCCTACCTACATTTTAAGAACCCATGATCCAACAGCAGAATTACAACCCTGCACTTCAGCAGAGATTTCAGCTGTGAAATGGGTTGAGAAGCCAAGCCCAAGTAGTGGAAACTAAGGAATAAGGACAGCACCCAGTCCTTATTTTTCTACTGCATTTGTTCTACCACAATGACATTTTCCACCATTGTTACTCTGTGCCACGACCCCAAGGTGCCCATCACTGACATTGAGATGTGTATTGCAGCTGCTGCACGTCTCTCTAAAGGATAATCACCATTACTGCTCATGGAATCATTCATGGTGCCTCTCTGGGACCCAAATTCAGTTCAAATTGGTGCTTTTTAGAGGTCACTGCAAAATGAAACCATGAAAAAAGCTGCACACTGAGCAACACCTTGTTTGCTCATCCCTTTTGTTTCCTCCAACAGTTCACACTCCACACCATCTGTTCCAATTGCTCACTGAGGTTTGGGCATGCATCTGAGAACTTCAAGCACTTTGTAACATCACTGCAAACCTTGAATCTTCTTACATGCAGAAACAGGTAGTGTATAGTGCAATGGTGATTGAAGAGGACAGTGGCAAGAAAGAGGTTCCATGGCATATGGGAGTATTCTGTGTGGGCAGAGCAACTTTCCTGCAAGATGAAGCCCTTCAAATATTGCCTGAGGAGCAGCTTTTCCCAGCCCCAGCACAAGATGCAGAGCTGCCACAGCACTGGCTTCAGCCTTGAGGACACCCCATGCTGGTACATTAAATATTTTCAGTTGCTTAAGGATCACACAAAGGTAAACAAACCCATGGCAAACCCCAAAACATCTCACTGTACAAAACAAGTCAGGCCACAGTCAGATCTTTATTAAAAGCACTTGAAGTCGGTGACAAACACGATACAGCAGACATGACAACTCAGGATCAAGTTGGGGGCAGTAGCGGTGTGCTGCTGGTGTCTGCCGAGGATCGAACAAGGTCCCTAAACCCAACCATCCCCTCAGTGGCTCCTCAGCTGCTCACAACACACTTGAAGGCTGCTGAAAGTCTCTCTTGCCTCACCCCTCCTCAGGCTGGTATGGCAGAAGCAAAAATAGTCTTTGATCTGACCAAAACCCATGGAGTAATAACCCAGGAAAAAACTCCAGCTCTAATCTCTGGGTAGGAAGCTAAGTTGATTTTACAGCACGGAGACCAAGCAACCCATTCCCTCCCTATTTCTTCCAGTTCCACAACATGCACTTTACCAGGGCACTGTTGTGGAGAGGGGCTCGACACTGCCAGAAACGAATGGGATTCACCTGATCAGAGCAGGGCATGGCAAAAGCATCTCCCTGCAGAAACCGTTCCCCACCTCACTGGTGAGCCTGTTCAAAGCTGTCAGCCACTTGTATGGCAAGACTACACATTGTCATTTAGCCACCTTCTGTCCTGCTCCCCCTTATTGGGGCATTAGAAACCAACAAAAGGGGCAGGATCCTTTTCACTGTGACGATCACTGAGTAACCAATTCTAATTCCAAGAGTCAGTGATCCTCTTCCACTGAAGGTTCCCTGGTAAGGGGAGGGGTTGTGCAGCACTGAGAGGAAAATGGCAAAGGGCTTGTCCTCAGAAGCCCAGCACACACAAGAGCTTTGGAAGGTTGTATCCCTGCACTTTGGTCTTTGGGTAGTGCCACCTGCTCAGTATCTGTAGTGGTCTGGCTTGAAGGGCCCATCCCTGGACAAGCCCAGGTATTTGGCCTGTTTGTCACTCAGCTTCGTCAGCTTCACACTCAGCTTGTCCAGATGAGCGGCAGCCACAGCTTCATCCAGCTGCAAAACAAAACATTGACACAAGAACATTAGAACAGAGTCCTATTAGTTCAGGAAGTCACAGTCCAGGGGGAGAAATGAGTATGTGGAAGCCAACAGCAGCCCCAAGGGGGACTTGCACAGCTTTTTTCCTGCCAACATCCCTCACCTGTCTGAGCACAGACCTGCATTCAGATGGAATAGCCTCGTGCTTTTGAGGAAGTCAAGTTTAAATGAGACAAAATTTTATATAATCAAACCCATTTCAATCTCATTTACACATTCACATCCATCCAACAAGCAAAGAACGGAGATCAAACTCTTCAGAGATAAGAATATCCAGTTTGCTAGAACACCCCAATTTCCACTACAAAGACATATGGACACACTACACTGTCTTCCTACAATTTTATGTAAGTCCTAACACTGAAAAAAACCCCTGTCCTTTCCAGATATCCCATCTTAGGGGCACATGAATAATGAAACTCATTCCGAATGAATCGGAATGACCGATTCAGCAAGACTACTTGTATCTGCTGGCACTGTCTCCAGGAAGAATAAAATCCACGTGGGCTGTAGGACACAGGCTCAGAAAGGTTGATGTAATTTCTCTATTCCACAGGTGTCAGGCAGATGTGTAAACTCAAGAGACTGCAAAATGTGTAAAATTAGAAGGTATTTAAGCGCTCTAGGAGCTTGGTACAAGAGTCAGGAAACAAACAGGAGGATGGACTGCCCCAGGGGATATTCACAGGTACAAAGGACAGCACAAGCAGGGATCAAGGACAAGTTTGACCACTTGTAACTCCTGCAAAAAACAGGCAACCATTGCTAAGAAAACAGATAAAAGGTAAGTCTAAATCCCAGCAGCACAGCAGAGACTGGCAGTATTTCCCTCATATTAGTTAAGTAGACATAAAAGGCTGCAATATAACTAAAGGGCAGTAATTCAACAAAACAATCAAGGGCCAAACCTGCAGCTTCTGTGAATCAGCAGGGCCTAAATTATTCAAAAACTTGTCCTGGATTTTCCCCTTCAAGGGACAGTGGTAACAAAGCCACTACTCTGAAGTAATCCCATGCCATGAGCAGGTAAAAAGCCCCATCTGCACAGAGTGTAACTCACTGCAGCTCAGTCTGCTCCCAGCAACCACTGTGGAACTGCCAACATCTCTTGGGGACCAGCACAGCCAAAAGTGACAAGACAAAATTAGAAACATAAGAGAAATTGGTTGAATAATGTCCAAGTGAACCATGAAATCCACCAAAGAATCACGTAAATCATGAAAGAAAGAAAACCTAAGGGGAAGGTCTGTATTTAGAAGGGAAACAAGTATTTAAGCCTAGAACATCCTGTCAGGATAGCATGAAACAAAAAAAAAAAAAAGTCAGAAATTGGATTAATATCTGGTTGATTAGACTGATATATGAAGCTCTCATAGGTGTATTTCCAGTGAATTTAAGACAGATTCCATCCACTTGAAAAGGAACTGAGTCCCTGACAATTCCCAGATGAGGTTTTCAAACTGAAGCAGGGATCAGTTGTTTCACAGCTGCTTCAGCTTGGAGACTTCAAGACTTAGATAAAGAGACACACAAATTTAGATGAAGGTAAGCAGACATTCTCACCCTAAAATCAAAGCTGAGCAGGACAGATTAGGTGCCAAGAACATGGAGACAAGAGTTTTCCTAGATTTCCAGGAACACACATTGCAGAAATGTGTGCACCTTTGTAATGGCTAATCAAAGCAATATTCTTGAAGCCAAAGAAAGTGCAGCATAAGGTACTTGGTAATTGTTAAATTTTATGTTTGAACCTAAAAGCAATTGCACAGAACAAGGAAAGGCACTAGCCCAGGAAATTATCTGAGAAAGCTCTTTTGTTGGTTCTGACAAGGAGACTGCTTTATTCTTAGAATAAAGCTCTCAGAGGCACAGAGGGTCAAGAGTGCTTTGTCACAGTGGATGAACCTGAGGACGTCACTGCCATATGCTCCCCTAACAGGCAACCTGGTGTTCAACTGCTCTGGGCATTACTCCTCATTTCCAGTTCAAATTGTTACTCAGTGAGAGGATGAAGCCAGCTTTTATCAGCAAACCTGGGCTATCATTTTCAAGAGAACTGTCAACAAGACTGTTCCTTTGAACACAACTATGTGGCAGTTTGCTGAACAACTCCTACGTTCCATTTCTGGTATGCTTTGCTTGATCCTTAAAGGATGGGTTTGGAAACTCAAGTCCTTCAGCAAACACCTCATCAGTAAGCCCAAACATACACATTCTGCTTCCCAAATGGAAAGTATTTTCACATTTACTCTCACACCTGGTTGTGTTCCAAAAGCAGTGGTCTTTAACTCCAGCATCCTTTTCCATGAACCATCTCAAATTCTCAGGCTTGTTTTGGAAAATTAAAACCAGGTTAGTTTTCTAAAAGGGATTTGCAAGCTGTGACATGATCCAGACTTTTCCAAGAACAAAGAATGCAGAGATAAGTTTAAAGGGAAATCCAAAGGAATCTGTTATTAATATTTTGTGAAGTTATTAGGACCAGACTGTGATAAGTTCTCTCGGCTGCAAATGGCACCAGGACTTTATCAACCACAGTAAAAGGGATTCAGTTTCACTCCACCTTCAACTCTGCCCACTACACTTGGACAGGCACACAAACTCTTGCAGAAGGAACAAGCTGGTTGGGAGAAGCTGCCCAACTACCCCGAGGCAGCACAGGGCTTCCCAGTGCCTTAGAGAAGTCCAAAAATGCCTGGATGTTCTATCACAGGACAGGCAAGCCCCAGTTCTGCACACAAAAGAACAGCCCAGTCACACACAGCACCCTCTGAGGGACAAAACCTCTTTGCAATAAAACCATTCAGTAGGAAAATGAGCTCAGGCACAAACAAAGCCACACCTGAAGCTGGCTTCCTTACCAGCACCTTCCTGCGGCTGTCACTCACCTTCTTTGGCAGGAAGTGGACCCCCACAGCATATTTGTCACTGTGGGTCCAGAGCTCGATCTGTGCCAGCACCTGGTTGGTGAAGGAGTTGCTCATGACGAAGCTGGGGTGGCCCATGGCACAGCCCAGGTTGACCAGGCGGCCCTCGGCCAGCAGGATGATGTGGCGGCCGTTGCGCAGGGTGTAGCGATCCACCTGGGGGGACAGCAGTGCCACAGCCACGTCAGGCACAGGGCAAACCTGGGGGGCTTGGGGGGCCTCCCTCCCCCTCAGCAATTCAGCACTGCAGTATTTGAATTATAACAGCGACACCCCTCCCTTAATCACAGCCCATGTTCGCAAAGCCTGCAGCAACCCTGAGCTCTGCAGCACATCCATCTTGGCATCAGCTCCCCAGTTTATTGAACCAGCCCTCCCCAGGTCTCCTGGGTTTTCCACATGTGTGCAGTCCCAGCCAGCTGTGGTGGGAACACGCTGCCAGCAGGAAATCCCAGTTCATCTGTGCCCAGTGGTCACAACTGGTGCGGGGAGACACGAACAGGGAACACCTCTGCATGCAGCAGTCCAGAGTGTGGAGAAATGGCTCGAGGAGCAAGGCGGCCATGGNAGGTGCTGCAAAAATGTACTTAAGGCTGTGAACCTGAAAAATAAAGGGATTGAAGCTTGCTATTGATCATATTGGTCATTGACTGCTTTTTGCCCCTCGTCATTGCGGAAGAGTTACAGTCCTTGCTCTTAAATGAGGTGACTCTTAAACGAGGTTTCTCTTAAATGAGGTTTCTCTTAAGTGAGGTTTCTCTTAAATGAGGTTCCCCGCAACATTGGTGACGGTGTGGATTTTACAATAAGTGACATTCTGCGACACCAGAGCCTTGGCATCTAACACAGGGTAAGAGCCAGAGTCCCCAGTCTGCTGAAAGTCCCCTGGAATTGTTCCCACATCTGCAAGGCCAATACATACAACAAACAGCTGTCCTGGCCCCTGGTGTACCCTCCTTTGATCTTGGGGGACCAAAGCCATGATCCTCCCCAAGCTACCCCGGGGACAACAGACCCTGCACAGAGCCCAGGCTCAGCTGGGCTAAGAAGGCAGATCCTCAGCTGTGGGAGTCCCACACAGCTCAGAAGACAATGTCACTCAGCATGTGACAACTGCCTGGGCCCAGCTGGGTTCCTGCAATGCTGAACTCAACATTGCTCCTCCTTTCTACCCCTCCCTAGCTCCTCTGTGCCCTGCCTTCACCCTGGAGGAGGTTACAACATTAAGCAATTAATGAAACACCAATATGGCCCATAAGTCACGAGAATATTCAGTATTAACTCATATTTATTGGTCACATCATACCAAGTATTTGGGAGCAGAGCACTTCAGAAACACTTAAAACATAATCAGTGACCAACTCTGACAAAACCTAATGCTTCAAACCATTTATCTTCTGCTAGCACAGCACAGAAGATTGTGACAGACCTAAAGGGGTCCCTCCCCACAGCTGTATTTAAACTTTAGAAACTAAAAGTTATTTAAGTAAAACATATCACTTTCAATTTTGTTCTTAAAGTTCTGGCCTGTGCATTAAAAGCCACATGGGATGAAGCTTTAATTGTAACAATACCATCTTCTGAAAAAACATCCTTGTGCAGGACTTCAGCAGAGATGTCAAGAGCTAACCAATATAAACCATTTCTTCTAGAACAGGTATTTTGCCTACAGAGCAAGTCTGTGCCTCCACCTGCCTGCCCCAGCTGTGCTTCAACGACAGCACCATTTTCTGCTTCTCAGGTTCACGTAACAGGTTATTGTGATTTCAGCACAGCACATGCAGGCAGTAACCACCTCACAGAGCAGCCCTAAATAGTCTTGGTTTCTTCTGCCCAGAAGAACTCGGCAGGTGGGGTAAGAACAATCCCCACTGAGCAGCTGCAGTTGTTATTTTGGATGCCAGTTCTCCATTGTGGACCACTGTGACAGTGCTCAGTCCACCCAAAAAACACTACATGGGCCATAAGGAGAATGTGGGAGGAAATAAGAAAAAAAGGGAACCAGATGGGAAGCAGAACACGAAAAATCCTGAGAACAGCTACAATATTACTTATACCAAACATTACAGATTTATTTATTCTTTATACACATTACATAAATTATATATATTTATATTCTTTATTATATATAATTTATTACAGATTTAACTACTAAAAGGTAGTTAAGCAGTTAAAGTAGCATTTCAGCTTTGAAGTCTGAATTGGGTGGTTTAGGTGTCAAAATATTATATCCATTTATAATATCCACACAACTTGCCTTTGCACAGCTGCTGCCTTGTGCACAGACCCTCACACCTTCAGCAACCTGTGCTGACAGGAGTCATTCAATGCACAGGGGAACACAGAAAACGTAAAATAAATGCACAGAAATAAATACAAAATAGTAGTGGTACCAGCAGAGGCTTAAGTCAGTACTGCAGAAACATCTCATACATGGGCAGATAAACAGGCTGATTTATAAGCTCAAGGAATTGCTCCAGAAGTGGAATTCAAGTTATCCAAGTAGTAAGTTTGTCTCCACACTTAAATGCCTCCTCTCTTTCCCCACTGGAATTTACCTGGCTCTGGACTTGCTGGCTGCTTTGCACTTCCCTCCACACCATACAGGAATAATTTATTTATGACCTGAAGTTCATTGACCTTGACGTTCCCTTCCCCTCTAGAGTTTTGTGCTGCAGGTCAGTCTCTGATACCCAAACACATCTGAGCAGGGCTGCAGTGCACACCCAGAGCCAAAGCAACCTGCCAGCTCTTCATTAACAAACCTATTTCCTCCTTATCTGTCCTCTGAAAGCATCACATCAGTCACAAAGGCACAGTAAGATGATCTGCTTATTAAAGCATTCAACATCTCTTCATCAGCCCAGCACTGGTACTGAAACATCCATGGTCTCAATTACTGGGTACCTCCAGCTGAAGTCTAACAGCCCTCAGCTCTGGCATTAATTCTCTCATCAAGAGACAGATGTTTTTATAAGAAGTCAGGAAGTTTTGCTTTTATACTGTCATCCCCTCTCTGGTTCCAGATACAGAAAAGAAGCTGCCAGGTTTTAGTAAAAATGCGACTATTTAGAAAGTTAGTTACTAGCTTCAAAGAGAATACCTCACTCAGAACACTGAAAAAATATTATTCTAAGGATAATTGCAAGATTTCCCACCTTAAAGGGGAGGTTGACATCCCCTTGAGGTGCCCAAAAGACTGGGGACAAGGTGACCACAGAAGTGACCCTTCAATGAATTTGAGCACTAAAACTGAGAAATTAGCAATGGCTTAAGTGACAAAGTGGCAATTTTCTTCAGTAGAAGCAATTCAAGTAATTATTGCAATGACTCACCCCTGCTGACCTGAGAAAGGTCTCAGCACAGGCAGGTGGTGAGGGACAGAAGCTGCAGGACACCCCTGGGGAGCTTGTTTCTAAATCTAGTTAATGCATGTCCTGGAAGAGTTAAAGCAGTTGCAGCAAATTCCTACTCAATACTTTTTAATTTGTTTCCAGCATGAGCTTCGGGGTCTAAAGTCACATTTTGCCTCCCAGTCCTGCCTCTCCCCTCCTTTTGAAATGAGTAAGCTTTTTGGATGTGTATTAGTCCACTCCTGCTCAATTGCCCAGCCAAAATGGCAATCAGGCACAGAGAAAGAAAATAAAGGATAATGAAGCTTTTAGACACAACTCATTCACATAACACCTGCTCAAGGTCGCAAAAATCCCTGATTTGCCATGAGGACATTTGTCTCTTGATGAGAGGATTAATACCAGAGCTACCTCAGCTTGCAGGTCTGAGTCCAACCAAGCAAACACTCCTGTGACAGCCCCAGCATGCTGAGAGCTGTTCTGGGAGCAGGGGTCTCCTTTACACCACTGATCATCCTGCTCCCAACAGCTGCAGTTTGTAACAGAGGTTCAGGGCAGGATTTCTTCAGCATTAATCCATATGGATGACCTTGACCCCCCAATTTCATCCTTTTGAAGAGACAACTTTTTTAGAAATTTTTTTAAACCAGAAACTTGTTACTCTCTTCATACCTGGGACTACACTGAACCTCACTGCACTCCATCCTCAATGGCTCCTCAGTGCAGAGCATATAAAAAGGGATTTACTGCCTCTGTGCAGGTAGTTTAAACCCAATTAAACCTTCAACAGTGTTTATTCTCTAAGAAGTCCCAGGTTTAGTTTTAAAATAACCTGAGCTGCCAGAAAGCTGTGGGCTCCTCTAGGACAAGAGCTGCTGAGCACAGTCAGCCCTACACTAAGGCCATGGGCAAGAACAAAACCAAACATAGGGAGAATTTGAGGGTATAAGACCTGTTTGAGGTCCTGCAAAGTGTCCCAACATACTAAAAAGCCTCTCACAACTACTTAGGTAAGACATTGACATGGGTGGCCAATGAGCCACAGGGAAGTTATGAAAACTGGAAGAGCAGACAGAGATCTGAGAGATCTGTTTGGGTGTGGTGTTATTAGAAAGTACAAAACCTGTCCCAGAATCCTGCCATCAGCAAGGACACTCCCTCTTCAAAAGGTAACCCACATCAAGTCAGATAAAGCCCGGTTTGCTTTATGTGATGTTCTCCCTCAGTGCTGGTGTCACAAAACAGTTTTGATCCAGTTCAGATTTGTTTCTCTGCTTTAAGGCACACAGCTGAAAAGTGGCAATTTTCAGATTCTGATTTTCCTTGTGTAGCTACAGCCATAGCTTAAAGCAAATACATGGTGGGCAGGTAAGCTGAGCAAGGATAAAACATCCTGCCTGGTCCACCCACAAAGGTTTCTAAAATGAAGCCACCAAGTCTGGAAGAGAAGCCCAAGTTTGGCAGAGCTCCAGACAGGCTTTCCTAAGGCTTCAATCTCAGAGTAGATTAAGAAAAAAAACGCACCACACTTTGAAAACAAAGAGGTGTGAATTTTTTCAAACCTTGACAGAATCTCAAAAGACATTCCACTGAGATTCCCTTAGGACCAGGACTGTGCTGCTGCAGAGCAGTACGTGAGTGAACAGCTTCACAAGAGGAAATTCAGATCAGGCACCAGGCAATCTATGGACTCCATTCTCAAGTTTTATAGGATCTCTAATGTTCTGCTCTGTATTCCCCATCTAACTTGCTTTCTGAAGCTGAGCTACAGCATTATTTCCAGCTCAGGGTTATCAAAGAAACCACATTTTTATATCCCCTGCCCA
Organism: Pardalotus punctatus; assembly: GCA_013400915.1. Classification (NCBI taxonomy): domain Eukaryota; kingdom Metazoa; phylum Chordata; class Aves; order Passeriformes; family Pardalotidae; genus Pardalotus; species Pardalotus punctatus. Next base: position 12,920 of record VZTX01016624.1, read on the forward strand.
TGCCCCAAACATCAAAGCTGACTTCCCATGAGGAATGGACACGATGCAATCAATTGTCTGTTATACAACCAGCACTAAGGCAGGCTCCTGTCTCTCAAGCAAGTGGGAACACATGGAGAAAGACTTATCCATACCAGGCCCCCCAGAGACCACACTGAGCACTTGGGCACCGGATGGAAACAACTGCTTTAATGCCAACCCAAAAATATCACATGCAGCTTGTTCCAAGTTAGGAGAATCTGCATTCTGACCAGAACAACAGTGGCTTCCAACAAAGCCAGAAACACCAAAGAACCTGAAGAGAAATACTCCCCTTCCTAGAAACAGACACTGAGCAGCTATTGCTTTTTCCAGGAGAGCTTGTGCAAGGGCTGCCTCACCTGAGGTTTGACGTTCACTGCCTCCACTGCGTTGTCATTCAGCCACTTGGCATCAACTTCCACATCAAAATGGCCAATATTACACACTATGGCATCATCCTTCATCTGCTCAAAGTGCCTGCAAAACAAAAAGAGTTGTATCAAAAGTTAATACAAACAGTTTCCTCCCTCAGCAGCAGCAGATGCCCCAACCCACAGCCCTGACAAGCGCCCAGCTCAGAGACTGCCCTGACTCTCACAAGGTCTGTGGGGCTCATAACCCTCCACGCATGAAAAGCCTTCCAGAAAAGACTTTCAGACTTCTAGGGAAGGACATTTCCCAAGAGTATAATAGCTTACTGGAGAGAAAGTGTTTTTCCAGTATGGAAAATAATAAAATCTTGTTTGATCAAAACAAATACCTGCAGCTATTCTCATTCCTACACAGAAGAAATAATTTTCTTCATGGCTTTGAAGATCCCAGCAGTTTTACATCTCCCACCTAATTTGATCTTTCATTACAACATGTACAGTCATCACAGCAAAGAAAGGAAGGAGTGAGTTTGTGTGTAGCTGGGGCTATAAATTGAGATGTAAGAAGCAGTAACATAACACTGCAGGGCAGCTCATTGAGAACAGGCTGGTTTCAGCTGCTCTGTGTTCTCACAGATGGAATCACTTTCAACCTTTACCTGACTCCTGTTCACATTTGTCTGGCCTAAGACAGAATTCAGCCCTGATGCCCTCATTCTCCAGAAGTCAATCTATCCCTCTGTACCTTTTGTTTCTGCATCATTACATTCCATAAGCCAGGAACAACTGCAATGTGGCAACATTCACCAGAACCAAAAGACCAAAGACCCAATTACTCACTAAATTCAAGCTAAATTGTGATGTCCAGAAATTAGACTGTGTGCTAACCCTCACCATACTGCTGACAGGTTAGGGTTGTATTAAAAAAGAGAAATCTAACTGTACAGGTGTGCTCTCACTAAAGAAAATGACTTGCCCATACCTGCCCTGCACAATATCAGTGCAGCCAGTGGTGGTGACAAAGATGTTGCCCTCTTTGCAGGCCTCCTCCATGGTTGTAACTTCATAACCTGGAGAGAGAAACAGTTACTCTTTTACCCAACCACCAACATTTATTAACAAGTGGGACACAATAGTAGGAGTAGAGAAGTACAGAGAAAGAATGAGTCAAATGTCTGTGCCAAAAGCTGACATAGGGATGATGCAAGGTAGGGGGATACTGGTCTTACTACACACCAACATGGCACAAAAATATCCATTCCTTCACCCTTTTCCAATCTGTGGATCTATGCATTCAATGCCTTCTGTCCACAGGCATTGTCTGGCACAGCACTCAGACTTGATTCAGAGGGTCAAGTTTGCAACAGAAAGTGCCCCCACAACACCAGCAGTTCTTGTCAGGCATGAGCAGAAATGGGATAAACGGGTACCAAGAAGGACAGTTACATGAGGCACCCACAGAAGAGAAGGAGAACAGCTCCAGAGCCTGTCCTGAGCTCAGCTGGAAAGACAGAGAGCATGGTATTGCTCTCCAAAAACATCTACTGACGGCAAGACCTGGTGTTTTTTGACATTTTAATTCCAGTGAGGTCTTATCACACTGGAGGTTAGAACTGCACAACTTGAGGACACTCCCTCAGCCTTACCCCACTGTGGTCTCTGACTCCTTGACCCTAAACACACCTTCAAGGCCTCCAGTAACAAACTCCTTCCCTAACTGCAAGGGAAGAATTCCTACAGTCAAACTGGATCCAACTGTACCTCAGCAGGGACAGAACTGAAACCCACAGAGCTTTTCTTGGCCAGCTCTCATTTATTGCTCTACACCAACATGCACAGACCCCTGTCAGATGCCTGAATTCCTGCTCTGCTTCAGCTCCCACCTTCCATGGCTGCCTGGAGCGCGTTGATGGGATCGATTTCAGTGACGATGACTCTGGCACCGAAGCTCCGCAGGGCCTGGGCACAGCCCTTGCCCACGTCCCCATATCCTGCCACCACTGCCACCTTCCCAGCAATCATGACATCTGTGGCACGCTTGATGCCATCGATGAGGGACTCTCTGCAGCCATAAAGGTTATCAAACTTGCTCTGAGGGAGAAAAGGGAGCAGTTTCAGAACAGAAATAAGTCACTTAAGTGAAATTTCTTTAGAGAAAGAAAATGTGCAAGTACTACAAAGGAGAAAGCTGACTGTCACTTAAATACTTTAACCACCATGTCTTCTTTGGGAAGAAGAGAACTTGGTTTGATGTTTTTATTTATCCAGTTTCAGTCTATGGAGTTATAGCAAATACAGGCTTCAACATGGTGAGAAGCATTCAATAAATACATTGTGTCTAGTGACCAGGGCTTGCATTTGTTAAATTGTTAAAGGTAACCTGATTTTATCAAGTACAAGCAAGAACAGTTCTTCTACACCAAGGTAGCTCTAAGTTCCTAAACCAGATGTTCACCAGTTCTCCACTGCTGTTTATCAGCCAATGAACTGCACCAAGTGCCACAGGAAGGTAAAACACACCCACAGCACATCATCTTACCTTTGCACGACACATCCAGCCTGCAGAGCAGCAAGCTGCCCACATCAACCAGGAGAAACTGGTTCCTGTAGCCCCAGAAGATCTTTTACATCTTCCCCCATGGACAGGTACCCTAACACTGTCCAGACCTCACTATTGCTCAGATCTGGAAAAATCCAGCAAGCAGAAATTCACAATAGTGGCCACTGCAACCAGGAACCCCTTAATTTCATTTCCCCATCATACAACATCATCCTATTGTAACACTATCATACAATATGAACAGCCAGACCATCAAATCAAAACCACCCTGCTAAGTCAGACAGCAAATACTACTTGACCACTTGAACACCTTGCTGTACTGATTTTTATAATGCTCCTTCTTCTTGAGCCTTTTGTTCTGACCAGGTGGAAGGGCTGTACAAACAGATTTGATTATCTGGGGAGCTACAGAGGCCAAGAATTTTTAAAAAATCTGGCTACTAATGTTGTGTTGTACTCCCCAAGGAAAAGAATTTGTTGTTCACAGCAAAATTCTAGTTTCAAAGCCTGTCCTGGCTTTCTACAGCCTTAGGGCACCAATTCTTCTTGCTTTCACTTATAGGCAATCTTAGGATTAAATTCTCAGAGGCAACAACCTGTTCTAGAAGAAGGTGCACCCACAACACCTGTAGAAATGGGATAAACTGGCAGAAACTGGCAGTTTATTTCCCATGGAAGAAACTGGCCAAAGTATAACAAATTATACCTCAAATCCAGAAGTTCCTGACTCAGTGCCTGTAAGTCTTATCAGAGGCATATCTGCCATTAATATTTCAGAAAATTTGTGTTACCAATCCTTCAAATTCCAAAGCTGTGCCAGTTGGTATCCCTCTTTCCTAGTCCTGCAGATTTTCCTTGCAGCATGGAGGAAAACAGCATGGTCAGATTTGATTCCTCATCACCAAATCCCCAAACTGGAATCAAAGCCTTCCAGGTGTCTGTGAATTCCCATGCAGGGAAGAAAGCAGAGTGTTGGATGCAGACATCTGTCCCACCTAAAATACATTTGAGTGGCAGAAGGGAAGAACAGAACTGGATGCTGTGCCTGCCTTCTCTCTCCAAATGTTAGCACAGGAACCTGGCACCAACTAGAAATATCAGACTGGGAGAGCAGAATTTGTCAGCTCAGTTGCACATTTTCCCAGAGATCTGTAATTGTGGCTAGTACAAATCTTTTACTATATAAACACCAAGCAGTACTTGAAAATATGCACTTGCTGGGTACTAGAATCCCAAATCCCCTCAAGAGGCTTTGTTAAACATCTGAATTTCCCAATCTACTAAACAGTATTAAAAATTATTACACAAGAGGCACAAATCTAGGTGAAAAGGATGTAAAGAAGCAAACTTCTTCCAACATCAACTGGATTCCAGCCCACTACCTACGAAGTAAGTGCCAGGTGCATCTTAGTGAGCAGAAAGGAGAGCACAAACTGCGGAGAAGGCAGGCCAAACATGAGAACTGCCAACTCAAAAACATAATGTTTCTATGGGAACTTGAAATAGATTCAGCAACTAGATTTTAAAAACATTGAGATGCATAAACCTCAAGCACACCTTTGGTTCATCTGCAGCCAAAAAACACCAGAACCCTTTAAACACCATTCGATTTCATTCTCAATTCACCAGTGTTTATCTTGGAAGCTGTACTAAAGCTAAGCAAGGGATAAATATCTTCTGTCCTCCCCTTTGCAACTGCTGCTCACAGGGATCAACCCCAGGCTGACCAATTAACCTTTACCAGCACAACCTCATGCAGGTCACACACTTTTCCAGCTGGCACCTGACACCTACCTGCAGGCTTTAAGCTACTCAGAATGAGGACAGGCTCCTTGCCACAGGAACTGACTGTGCCCCAGGAGTCAAGATTTCCAAAGTTGTTTTCACATTATTAAAACCTAGAAGAATGGATGTCCTTACATACAAAAAAAGCCCTTGATGTTCTGACAGGGGGGTATTTATAATGACATGTCCCATTAGAGACATCAAAGGCTCACTTCTAGGATATTGTGGAAATCTCTGCTCAGAACCAGAGCAGGAAAAGCTCAGCAAGAGAAGGAATACTTTCATGGGATTGACAACATCCCAACACCAAGCTAGTCCGAGAGCAGAACACTGCAGAAGGGCTCTCTCTGTATTACCTTGGTAACAGAGTCATTAACATTTATAGCTGGCACTTTCAGGGTCCCATTGGCCTTCATCTTGTACAGGTTGTGAACTCCAGTGGTTGTTTCTTCTGAAATACCTCTGATTCCTGCAGGGAGAGCAAAAGGAGTCACCTTAGCCGAAGCGTGGCACCGCAGCGCCCTCTGCTGACACCGCCGGGGCTGCACGGACCCCCAGGACACCGGGAGGGACCCCCGGGACACCTGAGCCGGGAGGGACCTCCAGGACACCGGGAGGGACCCACGGGGCACCTGAGCCGGGAGGGACCCCCAGGACACCGGGAGGGACCCCCAGGACACCTGAGCCGGGAGGGACCCTCAGGGCACCTGAGCCGGGAGGGACCCCCAGGACATCCTGAACCAGGAGGGACCCCCAGGACATCCTGAACCGGGAGGGACCCCCAGGACACCTGAGCCGGGAGGGACCCTCAGGGCACCTGAGCCGGGAGGGACCCCCAGGACATCCTGAACCAGGAGGGACCCCCAGGACATCCTGAACCGGGAGGGACCCCCAGGACACCTGAGCCGGGAGGGACCCTCAGGGCACCTGAGCCGGGAGGGACCCCCAGGACATCCTGAACCAGGAGGGACCCCCAGGACATCCTGAACCGGGAGGGACCCCCAGGACACCTGAGNCCACCATGGCACAGTTGGTCCTCCTGGCCCCAGGGCACTGCTCACACAGAGAAGCCAAGACCAGTCCAAACCCATCCCCACTCCTCAAAAAATCCAGCTGCAAGCTGGTCCAAGCCCAGGTGAGGGCTTTTGAGTGCAATTAAATGTGGTTTTCACACCAGAACCCGGAGAGATTACCCAATGGAGCCTGAGACAGCCATGAGACCCTCCTGCTGCTCCCCAGACCACTCTGTGGCACATGAAGGAAATGAGACCAACAGCACTAGAAGGGAAAAGCTTGAGGAACTAGAGAACAGAAGGCTCCAGAGACCTCACTGCAGCTTTTCCATGCTTGAAGTGGGCTTACAAGATGGGGACAAACTGTTTAGCATGGCCTCTGCAATAGGACAAGGGGGAATGGTTTTAAACTGAAGAAGGGTGATTCAGTCTAGATGCAAGGCAGATTTTTATTTTATTTTTTTTACAGTGAGGGTGGCACTGGCTGCCCTGAGAAGTGTTGGATGCTCAAGGGTCTCTAAGGGTTGGCAACCCGAGCTGAAGGTGTCCTGCCCATTGCAGGCAAGATGGATTAGATGGCCTTTAAAAGGTCCCTCCCAACCCAAACCATTCTGTGATTCTACGATCAGGCTGACCAATCCCCACCACACGTGTCTCGCCACAGAGCCCTTGACAGCCCCACTCCCCTGATGGTCACCTGCTGAGGGAATGCATTCAGGCTTTGGCATATTTAGGGCTTGCCTGGAGGGGAGAGGCCAGTTTAAAGCTCACAGTGCAGCCTTGTGCACAGTGAAATGGAGCAACTGTAGACAGTCTCCTGAAAGCATTAATTTCCAAAGAACTGCCTAGATCAAGGACAGTCATCCCCCTGTGAAGGAAATCTGTTGGAGGTCATGGCAGGAACCTCTGGTTCAAACCTGCCCTCTTCTCTTCTGGTGTAACCTGGCAAATAGGACACTCCTCATCATCCAAAGGCTCTCCAGATGAGAGTCCTGAGCTTAGCAATGTCTTCTCGTGGCACTAAGCAAACCTCACACTGTGTATGCCAACAACTTACACTCCCCAGAGGCACCTGAGCACTGCCCCAGGTGCCACTCACAGCTGGTCTAAACCACTCTGCAGCTGCCCATGCCACTCATGGTCAGTGTCTGAGTGACTGGAGAGCGGAGAAGGGCCTGCAGCAAGGACAAGGCTGAATTAAACCAAGAAGGCCTTGCTCAACACTAAGACCTCCTTTGATCCCCTGTACTTCTGACCTGAGCAAGTCTGGTCAATGAATCACAAACGAGCCAATCTTCCCCACAGAACTCTTGCACAGCCACCAGACACCTCCCTTGCACAAGTTCAGATGACTTCCCCCTTTCATGAGTTCCAGTCTCCCCCACTTCCACCTTTATTTATCACGGTATTAAGGGCATTTGATTTAATGGAATAAGCCAACAGTACAAAGGCCATTCAGCACTCTAACAGCAAGCACACTTCAGGAGAGGGGAAGCTTACTGAGCAGCTCCACACACATATTTAACACATCTCCTAGTTGAAGGAATGCTACTTTCAACTGTTAGTTGCACACTAGGACTGAACTATTTAAATTAGAAGCAGCTGAAGCATGGAAGACAATTCCCTCTGAAATTAGCCCAGAAAACTTATCCAGTCTTTAAATGGCAAATGGCACTTTCAGCTACCTCATGCTGAAATGTCTCCTGTGCTTACAATCCACACACTCTGCACGCTCTGCCAACGTCACTCATGTTCCACCTCCAGAGGTCAGATATCCCCACAAGCCCTTAGGATATATTAGCCTCCTTTCATTATAAGATACCAAAATTGGATGCTAAACTGCTTCATTTAAGCAGACTTTGCAGCAAAGGGCTAAACACAGAGCTCAGATAAACAAGATCAAGACTCTACCCCATGCATCCCATTCTGGAAGTTTTGCTGTTTCCAAGAAGCAAAGGACTGGAAGGTAAAACAGATCAAGTTTGCCACCCTCTACAGAGATCAGCCTTAATTTACTGAACTGCTGCATGGAGCTTTTCAACTACAGCCAGTGCAGACAGCCACACATTTTGAGAAGGGAAAAGCTGACAGGTATGACATCCTCCCTAGACTCTTTAAACCCCAGAGGAAGAGCCATTGCCATGAATTCAGGAAGCAGACTCAGGGAGTAGGGATGTTTTTTATCAGAGGCAGGCTACAGATGGATGCCAAGACATGAGACAGTTCAAGAGCCATTGTCCTACTGCACTGTGTTATGCCAGTCCCTCCCACACCAGGAGCACAAGACAAGCAACAGGGTGAAAAGGGCTGGAGAGGAGAAAGCAGGGCTAGAAGTGTGAAAGGAGCTCAGCTTAAGGACCCTGAGAACAGGGACACCAACCAAGGCATTACATGTTCATGGCAGGGAAACAACCCTGCAAAAGAGTATTAACATGGAAAATAATTTTTTTTGGCCTCTGACATCACCAGGAAGACAGAGAGGGATGACCAACTGTGGTACTCCCTGGCATCAAACATGGGAAAAGCTAGAGGTCCTCAACATCAGACAGAGGCAACGCAGGAAGCACAAGACCTTTGGAAAAGAGAGAACCCCACCATGGGTGATCGAAGACCAAGGAAAACCTTTCATTACAGTTTAATTAACACAAAGATGGTGAGTGTTGGATTACAAGTGACATGGGGCTGAGGATGAAGGACAAACTGAGGCCTGTCACAGAGAAAGTTTTCTTCTTCCTGGTGCCCCTACCTGCAGGAGCACATGGATGAGGAGCAGAGCTCCAGACTCCTCTCATACAGCCCCTATTCACAGCCTGCCATCTTCAGATTTTTTCCTTTATCCTCCTACCAAAGCAGAGCACAAGTCAGAGGAGAGCAGATCCAGCAGGCTTCTACAGCTCCCTCACTGCTACAAAAGCACCAACACACCCCACTGTATCACCACCCACTTTTCTTCACATCCCAGCTCAAATGTGCCCTTTAACAACCCTGGACACCCATGTCTTGCTGCAGCACAGCTGATGGACACTGGCAGGGCTAAGGAGAGTCTGTCACATTCACCAGGCACAGATCAGCCTGGTCGTGCCAAATTCCCTTCACATAAATCTTTTACATAAACAGATGCTAGCAACACTACACTGATCACTTTTACTAACTTGCACTGAAGGCAAATCAAAGCAAGAGTCCCAACCCTGACTCCATCAGCATCTTCCCTGACAAACTGAATGAGTATTTAAGGCAGAAAACTGCTCCCTTTCCAAGGACAGCTACAGGTGGTCATGACTTCATCCAGAGCTGCACTAAGAAGATGGGGAAGAAATGCCTTAATGTTAAAAATGTTAACTGCAAGCAGACATTGAGCAATTCTAGAATACAGCCCATATCCAGGAAGCTTTGGCATGACAGCAGAACCACTGGTCATTCTCAGGTAATGGCACTGTGAAGGATGGCCAGGGAGGTCATTGTAGCTTATGTACTATAGAACAGAAGTGGAAACAGCTCCTGCAGTAAGAGATTCTGGTCTTGAACTGTAAGCAATTTTGACAGCCTGTTTGCACATACCAGTCCCTCTTCCCCAACCCCTTTCCACACCAGCAGGGAATTCCTGCAGGAACACCCCATTAAACAGCTTCCCAAGCAGAACTATGCCTGCCAAAACAAAACACAAGTCACCTTTCAGCAGCTGTGGGTATTTGGTATGAACTAGGTTGGTAAGATCTCCACCATCATCCAGAATCATGTTGAGGGGCTGCCCATCCTTGAAGTACAGGGTCTGCTCGATGCACCACAAGTATTCCTCGTCTGTCTCCCCTTTCCAGGCAAACACTGCATGGGAACAAACACAAGCCATCAGCCAGTTTCTTACTCAGCATATAGTGAAGCAGCCAAAGGAAGATTTCATCAGCAGCTCCCAGTAGCAGCTGACAGACAGATGCTTATCTGTGCCTGCAGGCCAGCAAAGACATTTGCACTGAAAAACAGACCTCAGAAAAATCACTTTGCCTCCTGTTCCAGGCCACAAACATGGTCAAAATTTTGAGACTTCAGTGCTCTCCTACTACTTCCACGTTAGAAAGAAGATAAAACAAACTAAAGCAGACACACATCCACAACACCCCACTCCTTAGAAATAGCCACAGGACATATTGATACAGACAAGTTAAAACACAACTACAGCATTTTCTAGCACAGCAGAAAAGAGGGACCAGACTTCAGTATGAGCTAAGCAGCAGAATATAAACTCTTCAGCAACTTTGAGTCTAAATTCTAGTCTCTAGTCCAGCAGTAAAATCCAAGCTGAGGTGCTTCATCTGCTCTAATTAGGGTGAATTTCTATCTCAGTACAGCCCCAGCAACAGGCTGCCACCACTGGCATGTTGCATCCCATAGGATTTGTGTCTTTCCAAGCATTTGTACTGACTTCCTGCTATACTCGATCCTCAGAGCGACTCAGCCACTCAAACAGATATTGGGCATATTGTTTACACACCCCAACATTTGGCTAAATTGTCATGTTTTCACTGCTTATACAGAAAGCTAACCTTGAGCCATGAAGAGCCAATCATGCAGTTACCTATTCTGAAGAAATGTATGTCAGGATCTCATACCGTAGCCAAAGGACCAGCATTCCTTCAGGGTCTCATAAATTCAGTAAGTGCAATATTAACAAAAAGAGCAAGTTCCAAAAATGAGGATACCAAGGGCAAAGGTCAAACACTTCAACAAACACTCAACCTATAAACGGCTCTTCAGTTGAGTTTTGGGTGTTGGAAGCAGTGAGGCGGATAACCCAACATCCAAAGAATCTCACATGGCACTCTGACATCCCACATCAGAGACAAGGCCCGAAGCTGGTAGTGCCTACAGAGCTGATGAAGGGATCACTTTGCCTTAGAATGCACCTCAGCTGGGGAAAGACTTGTGCCAATAGTTAATTATTACAGAAATAAGAGACGCCTCCCAAAGCAAAAAAAACAGGCTATCAGAATCAGATTTAGCCTCTGCCAACAGCTGGGCTCAGGTGATGCAGTTCCCAGCACTAAGGATTGCATTTCCTTAAGGTGAGTAACACAGCAGACAGCTTCAGGTATTTATACTGATCCATGAGGAATTGCTCCTTATTGGAAGGTGACAGTAACAAGACAGCAGCATCCTGATACAGCACTTAAGAGATATCAGGCAAGAACACAAATGGACTAGCTCTAGCCTAAAAAATCTTGGGTATTGACACATGGCAGTTCCCTTTCCTTTCCCAACCGCTATTTAGCACTGACCTTGCTGGAAAGCACCAAACACCTCCAGCTACACACACCTACACACCAACCCATTTAATCACCCAGCCCATTCCATCATCTTAATGAGCTGGTAACACACAGCCCAACAGCAGCCTTTGCTGGGAAACCTGTGCACAGGCTGATGCAATACAGCCTGAATCAAATGTCCTGGTTTGTAACAATCACTGCTTCTGATGGGCTGTTTCTATCCTCAAGCTTGTTCAGAAGAGCTTGATGTGTACACAATTTGATTTAGCAGGAACAGGCAGTACAACCCAATTCAGAGCCAAACTAAAACATGGAAAACTTACCAGGGATACCAGCTTTTGCAATAGCAGCTGCAGCATGGTCCTGAGTGGAGAAAATGTTGCAGCTTGACCATTGTACCTGGAAAACAACCAAGTTTTGTTTGCTGAACAAAGTTCTGAGGTATCAGGGACTCTCTATCAAACACAGGAGTTTAAAAGGGAGCAAGAGCAGAAAGGAATTAGTGCAGATTCCTGCCTTTTTCAGTAGCTCTGCAAAGACAAGTTGAAAACAGTATCTAAGTCAGGGAAAATAATGTCACATGGAGAAAGTGTGAATGAGCTTTAGCTGTGCCATATATTCAGCCATCTCCTTGCTCACAAGCACATCTCCCAGACAGCCAGAGCATACTCCAGATCTTTAGGAGTGCCCAACAGGGCAGGTTTGAGAAATTTTGGTCAATAAAGGTCAGATTGTCAGAACAACCCCAAGCAAGTGTCCACTGAGGGTATGGACATGCAGCAACACACTTGCTGGCACTCACAAGAGTCAGAAATGCAGCTGAAACATTACACTCAATCCAGGCAGTCTCTAAGATTATGCTCACCCACCTCCCACTCTGTGCTCCAGTCATGGAAGCTTTTCCAGCTGAGCTAAGAGTTTTCCTCAGATTTCGTAACTAGGCTCAGGCACCTAGAAAAGCAACAGCATGTTGCTGAGTTGCACTGAAAAGGATCTGCACACCTACTGCAGCTCACAGCACCACATCCCAGAGCCACACACCCTCTGCTCCCCACAGGGCTGACTGGCAGCTATTTGCATGTTCACTGGTTACAGAGCTTGAGGAGAGAGGGCAATAAGGCACAATCACCCAGTCTGTTTTCAGACACTCATCCTACTTGATCAAGAGGTGACATTTCAAAGGAAGGGCTGCAGTAGGAAGCAGCCTACACAACCAACACTTGTCATGAAAACACACCTGGAAGGAGCACAAGAAAACAGAATCCATAATGTAAAGCTGCACTTCCTCACCTGGGTTTTTGCAAGCTCCCCCCACACCAGAACAGATGACATCAGGAGGAGTCATGACATTCAAAGTATACAGAACACCTATATATTATTTACACTTCAGACCTGATATAGATTTGTGATAGTGACACAGATCCTAGAATAACTGGCACACCTGAAGGGCTCAAACCCGAGTATTTACATCACTGGTTATGGAAAGGATTATCTTTTATTACAAATTCAGAGCTTGCACTCTGACACACAGAATATTTATTCTATCCTTGTTGACCCAGCCAAAAAAGGAACACCTAGGTTACTATGCTGCAGTAATCTACATCCTCATTACATGCAGTATCATTTAATCAGTTTCATTCCTCCCTCCCTGGCACCAAAGTTCTGACAGAACAGATGAACCAGGGCTGAATCCAAACTCACATCAAAGCCTAAACTAATCCACAGGCATCAGGACAAGGAGTTAACACAACAACACACAGCTTTAAAGGCACAACCACTGCATACTTAGAGGAACCAAGTCTCTGCAGGTACCTCCCTGAATGACTTGGATGAATCCCACATAACACTGATTTGGGGCTGTGCTCAACTTAAAGCCACTTGGCAATGTTTAAGCACACAGCTGCTGCCTAGGCCAGCCATACTGGGATACAGGAGCAGCAGGGAGCTTCCCAAAATTCAATGGCTACTGCTTGCTTTTAAATCCTGTGGAGGGCCAGGAATTCTACACAGAGTGGCTGGAACAAAGCCAGAACTGTACCTCCACATCAAAGCTCTCCTTCAGCACTGCACCATCTGCAACCACAGGACAGCTCTGAACAGGCTGGGGAACATTTGCACAGCAGCATGTACCTTACCCAGGCTGACCTGGCACAGTGTCCACACCGACCTCCTCCTCTTTTTGAGAAAATGCCTTCACTGCTACAGAGAAAACTTCCTCTTCTCCCAGTGCCTTTCAATCAGCATGACACTGCTCAGTTCTTAACTGTTCCCAGAGAGGGATCCCATAAAGGGCACCTCTGGGCAGCCTGAATTCAGGCAGCTAAATTGCAGGAAGAAGGAATTTCAGATCATATACTTAACAATCCAGCCAAATTCCAGTCAGTTGCCTGCTCTGCACACAAGCAATGCAGATTGTGCTCAGATACCTGGCTCTCCTTATGGCCTGTACAGTGAACACTCAGCCTGACGTCTGGACTTCATTCAGCAAGTCAGGCATGGGACACAAGGCAGTAAACGGCTTGTAAGTATCTCAGACTTTAATATGGACCAGAGTAACTGGTCCATAGTCAAATAAAAAATTCAGTGGAGATCCCAGCCCTCAGTCCTTGATCCATACTGCATCCCTGTTGTTTTTCTGTACAGCTCAAGGGCCAGCATGAGCTCTCAGAAAGCTTTACTAGATTTTGCTGACTTTACCAGGGCACAGTGGGGTTCTTAATACAGACTAATCTGTGCTGGAGGCAGTCCCTAGAGCTGCAGCACAAGCAGCCACAGCACTGCAGGCCGGAGCACAGCACGGCTGTGTGGGAGCAGCTGTGGGCACTGCACACAGGGCACAAGAGGCACTCAAAGCTGCAGCTTGTCCACAGGGAACACCCACACCCCAGAGGTGCTGCAGGCAACAAGCTTCTTGCTCAAGGAGGGAAGACATAATCCATCCACGTGGAGATTGCAGCCTTTTCCAAAAAGTACAGACATCTGCCAGGATTCCCTAAGGTGTTACATAAGCAGGAGCAGCGACCTGGCAGAGCATTACCCAAGAGCTGAGGGAGAAGCTCAGAGCCACGTTACCTCAGCCCCCAGCACGATGAGGGTCTCTATGAGCACTGCTGTCTGCACAGTCATGTGGAGGCAGCCAGCGATGCGGGCACCTTTCAGGGGCTTGGATGCAGAGTACATCTCCCTCATCTTCATCAGCCCTGGCATCTCATTCTCCGCAATCTCGATGGCCTTGCGACCCCAGTCTGCAAGGCTGATGTCGGCTGCAAGAGAAGCAGGACAGGTGTCAGAGTTTGAATAGCTGAGACCTTGGTATCTGTTCACACACTTGTGGATAGACTTTGGCTGCAACAGCTGAACTGAACACCCAGCAACAGCTGGGAGACAGAGTTGCAGGAAAATCAGACCCTATTCCAGTTACTCCCGGGTTCTTTGCTATGGTTCGCAGGCTTTCAAACAAGTTTAGACCAAACCTAACAGCCCCTCTGAAAAAAGCATGCTACTGCAAGAGCGTATTAATCAGCTGTGATCTTGTGCACAGACATCCTGAGGCCCATTAATTCAATAAGCCACAGCCCTAAGCACTTCTTACAGACACTGCCCAAGTGTCAGACACTTCCTGTAGGGACTGACTTCCACAGTATTGACTGCATGGGAGAAGGGGTTGGCTGTAGGGTCATGGCTTTCCATACACAGGAGGCTCCCTAGGAGTGCAGCAAAGCTGCAGGTCCTTCCCCTTGGATCCACAGAAGTTATTTTAAGTGACCATAATTACCTTAGTTACAAGTCTACTTCTACCTTTGTAAAAAGGATCTATAGCAGAAAAGTCCAGTAAAAAAAAAAAAAAAAAGGGGCAAGAGAGGCTTTTGACAGGCTCACTGCACTCACCATGGATGTCCAGCCCCAGCCTTAAAAACACAAGGGTCGAGCAGGTAATGCCCAGGTGCACAAACTCTGCAGCACCAGGCAAAACAGAGTGTCCCTCTCACTCGGTTTGCTCTTTGAGAGATTTCAGAAGCTCACTATTCCATTCAGACCATGGTCAGATGCTTTTCTGTCACCTGCCTCGTGAACACAGGCTGGTCAATGCACTGGGGAACACCAGGACTCCGAGTCAGACTGCCGGGTTTAATACAGACATATTAATTGCACTTTACTGCAGAATGAAGCCCGGGGCCACTGAAGCTATTGCACGTGCTAGAGCAGACTGGAGCATAGGCTGTGTACCACCGGGACTGAAAACAGGCAAGGACAGGACCACACAAACAAATACATCAAGAGGAAGACGTTTAATCTTACCCCTCTTAAAGGCTTTGTAGTTTTATCAGGGTTGCTTTAAAAATATCCTGCAGTATTTTAGGTTCAGAGCCTCTAGGGTAAATTATTTATGACTCCGAGCCTTACATACTTCTTTTCTTTGAATGGAGCCTCCAAGAACACCTAACTCTTTATAAAAATAAGGGTTCTTTGTGGAGTTTCAGGTCTACAGAAATACCCGCCAAAACCTTCAGGGCACATGAGTCAAAGGTCCCAGGATAGGAAATACTTTCACCTTCGGAGCTAAGCCTGTTCCCGCCCAGCACTCAGAGCGGCGGGGAAGGGACGGGGCAGCCGGGCCAGGAGAGCGGCACAGCCGCGAGTGGGAACTCAGCCGTGCAACATCCCCGAGCCCCCTTCCCCGCGGCAGCTCCGCAGCGGGCAGGGGGCTCAGGCCCGGCTCCCCCCGGCCAGGACCCGC
>VZTX01016625.1:0-12355 GCA_013400915.1 Pardalotus punctatus
GAGGTCGGAGGGCGCTGCTGCAGGGTAGTAAATGTTTCCCATGACCTTTTCTTCATATTTGACCAAAGCATCTGTTTTTCCAAAAAAGCAGGCGGTCATAACCTAACCCCCATGCTCACCGCCAGTCTGAGGCTGCACACCCTAGGGGGGGCAGAGAGGAGGCCACTGGGGCAGTGCAGGGTCCTGCTGGAGCCTCCACCAATTCCTTCCCTACTGCAGCCATTTGGGATGCTTGCTGTGGAGCAGGGGGCAGCTGTTGTTTTTTGCTGAGATGTACCTAACCCGCTGATATTTACAATCCAAAATGGAAGTAATTTGTCAATTCACTGCCTGTTTTTCTATTCTTACCCCATTGACTTCCCATCTCAGACAGCAGTTGCTATAAATTCACTCTGTACCATTTTGGTGTGACAGTAATGTCTATGCCTGAGACATGTCAAAATCAAACCCCCTAGGGAAAGCTGATCACTAAGCACAATATGTCAGAAATATCTGCTAAATGGAACAAGCAGATCTTTGCTCCCAAGACCACATTTTCATCCCTGAGGTTTTCGCTCCTGACCTGTGTTCTGATCCACATGACAGCCAGCTCTGACGTGCCTTTCTGTGCAACAGAAGGGGCCAATGTGCTTGGAATCTCAGGTGCTGTTCCTGGGTTCTGCTCCTGAGGTCTCGAGCCCCAGAGCTGAATAGCCTCACATCTCCAGCAGCACAGGAGCCCTGAGCTCAGCCTGACTCAAAGGGCAGGGCTCCTGCAGAGTGCTTCCTGCACAGCAGCACTAAGTATTTGACCCTGCACTGTTCCTGTGGAGTGCTTCACTTCCACCTGCACTGGATACTGGACTTACATACACACTGCATAGAAAAGAACAGAGCACACAGGGCCAAGGAATAAGCAAATCTAATTGAAGGGGCACAGCTTGATACTCTCTGATTCTGGTAATATCCACCATTGACATCTCTAGCTTCTGGGTCTCAACTGTATTCAGAGCCAGAAGAAAGGGAATCAGTCACTGGGATGAAAAATTAATGACTCAACAAATAACATTAAAAGATCTATCTCATTTCATATGGCTAGTAAAAGAAAAAATTCAGTTTATTTTATCCCACCTTATTTTGACAGCTCTATTTGTCAACACTAGTTCAGAATCATATGATAGACACTATTTTTATCCCAAATGCTGTCCATTGAACAAGAAAAACTCCTACAACTGTTACAATTCCACAGAGAACAGATATTGCTTTGTGTGCAATCACCATCTTACTGCTACTGATCACCAAACATAGGAGTCTGTCCCTAAGACATTCACAATGTCCAGTGATTCCTGCTGCTAAACAAAGCAGGAGCACTCACCAAGGAGCACAGCGAGGTTGTGGAAATCCCCTGGAGCAGAGTCTAGGGAAATGCCTTTGGAGGCAGACACCTGAAGGAAGCACTGACAATCCATTCCAACTGCAGTGCATTCCACGGGAAAGGAGAGGGGGCTGCAGTGGCATTGCTGTTTATGTTTGCAAATACATTCCCCACGTTCCCCCTCCACCTTGTTTTCCATGACAGACCTGGAATAATGAACTAAAGTGGGAGCAGAGTCAGTCACAACTAGTAATCACCTTCAACTGAACCCAGGCTGTCAGGAGCAGTCCCTGGGCACTGAAACCACAGTGGAAGTACTTCCAAGCTGACTAAATAGCCTATCTGTATGAAGAACATCCAATCCTCTTTTTTTTCTTTTAGTTTTCAAATATTGCATGGGATGAAGGAATGTCAGGCTGAACTCTCCAGAACAGATGTAGAACACATGTATTTGCATCCGTTTAAAGCAAGATTTCAGACACTAGAAAGCAATTGTGGTTTGGCACTGGAAATCTCTCATGTTAATTACCTCAGTGTACAAATGAATTCTAGAAAGCCACCCTCTTGCTGCAGGAGTAGGGTTACTTCTATCAGGACAGGTCTTCCAGGCAGATTTTCTTGGGGGGAAAACTGCAGAGGTAATGATTTCAACTCAACACACTCAAGTCCATGACAGCGAGCAAATTCATACATAAGCAGGCTCCCCAAGGCCCAGGGGTAGCGCCAGCAACCATGTCAGAACTATGTGAGACTGTAACCCATGGAGCATGACCATGCTGGGCAGCACCAGAAGTGCTTCGAGGGCATCCTACCATGCCTTGCAGTTTTCTTGATCTGTCTTCTGCATATGTGCATTTCTTCCTAGCTCAGCTCACAGAAAATTGAGTCAAGGTGGGACCAGCTCGGCTAATGAGCAGTTGCCATTTCCTATCCACTATGTAAAGTATTAATATCACCCAACAGAAAATCTTTGTTCCCTGTTACAATTACTTCCCTCTTTAGTTTGCTTAGCTTTCAGCTTCTGAATACGTGATTGTTCTAAGGAGCACACAGAATTATTCCACAACCAAAAACTTGCTCTTAATTCGCAAGAAAGGAAATGCAGGAAAGAAAGAATCAATAGGCCTGATTATGTCTTCCTACATATTAAACCCCAAAGCCTGCGATATTGCTCTTTTGTCATGTCCTCAGCAGTGTTCAGGAACAGCCATTAGTCAGAGTATCGGTCAATGACATCACCAGAGCAAACAAAAAAGACAGCACTCACCTTTACACAGGGAGGGCAACAAACAGCTAATGACATGGAAAGATAAAATGGTTGCATTTCTTTCAAGACCTAATTTAAGCCTACAGAAGGCAAGGGAGAAATGCCATGAACTAAACTTGGATTGCCTGAAGCGACCCGAGAACACTGGCTGGCACGTTACCAAAGACCCCCATGCTACACAGTCCTGCCCAAGAACCAGGCTCGCTCCAGTGCCCAATGCCAGCCTCCAAGAGGGCAGGAACCCACCCCAGATGGGACCCTGTCCAGCTAGGACTTGTCCCTTCCCTAGCTATTTGAATGATCACCAGCAACTGTAGCATGGTGACACGTGGTCACACTCCAGTCCCTTCCTCGTTTACAGGGTTTAAGCTGTCATCACTACAGAGCAGCAAGTTTTCATCATATCCTGCTCTGTGTAAGCCTTGTTCAAAGGGACAGCGGGAGCCTTCCTGGAGATAAGAGCCATGGGCAGCCAGAGAACAGGGTAACTCCCCAAGGCACATGCCCTCTGTACAAAATGCAGGATGCTCCCTCAGCTGCCCTCTGTAACCACACACACAAGCCAGCTGGCTGTGCAGAGATCAGTCTGTGCTCACAGTTAGACATGCTTCTCTCTGAATTTGTACTGAAATGTACAAAGCTCTGCTCCAGTGAAACCAGAGCCATTCAGAACACATTGGAAAATGTTACTATTTATAGAATGTCCAGTGCTCTTTTGCTGTATTAACATTTCATCCCCTCTCCATTGTTCATAGACATTTTCCATAAAAAGCAAACTCCATTGCTCTGCATTTAATGGACAGATTCTGAGGGAAAAAGCTGAAAAGAAAAACAACATCCCTGGGAGTTAAATCAAAGGAAGGGATAGTTTTTCCAGCTGGGGTCAGGATGATGGAAGACAGTCTGTCATTCTGAGGCCAGAAAATATCTTTCACATACACCAGTCCCAGCAAACCTACCCTGAGTTAAGGTTTATTTTATAATAGTTTAAGTCTTATATTGTACTTGACTTCTGCTGCTAACAGCAAAGGCCTATGCACTAGCTATCGGTGAGAAAGCAGCACCTAGTTAATTTTACTTTGCCAAAACACAGTGTGCAGCCATAAATCCAAAGCACTCCTTCCCATGTTGTTTATTATTATCAGCATTAGAGTAACACAAAAGTTTACAAAGTGTCACTGTAAGCAAGGAGTATTCTTTAGGGGCAGCTCTCCTGGGAGAGCAAACAAGGGCTGTAGAACATCTCCTGAGTGCATCTCAGCCTGTATCATTCTGACACCTCGGCTCATTTGAAAATCAAACACTGGAAATGCATCCCGTGGGTCAGCCTCAGGCACCTGAAACGAGCCCAAGAGATATATGATAGCAAAACAAAACACAGGGTAAAACACACCCTGTCAGGAACTTGGAGCTGCCTTGCCAGGAACGGCACCCTCAGCATGTTCCAGGGTGCTGACTTAACACAAACTCGCTGGCAAAGCAGCAGCAGGCACAATGGATGCTCCTGGCTTCAGCAATTAAAATATACTTACATACTTACAACAGTCAAAGACTGGAAAAAAAGCAGGCAGGAAAGAACAAGAGACAAGGTAAGGTTCCTAAACAACTAAAATCCTCATGAAAAGGTCAATTTAGCCAACCTTTTATTCAGCTAGGTCTTTCTACCAGCATCTACAGCTGGGAGTCTTTAAGTCCAACAGTGACAACATAAAAGGCTGGACACACAGAGAAATCTCGCCGGAGACCAGAACTTCCTTTGCTTTTTTCCCATTTCAGCCGCAGCAGACTAGTGTGACAAAGACAATTTTGATCTCAATTTGCTTTTTCACCTTTTTAAGTGACTAGTATGAGCAATTACCCACATGACTGCAACTTAGCTGAGACATGCACAAGCTACATCAAGTTCCTCCAGCAAGAATCAGAATTCTCCCCACCAGCCTAAATAAAAACTGATTCAAAAGCACTGTTCTGCACAAAATGAAGCAGAAGGGATGGGTTAGAAACCCACCATCAATAAAAGCCAAGTGTTTGGACAACTCTTTGAGACAGGTGTTGTGTAGTCTTCATGCACAGAGAAGAGAGTTGTCCATGGTCCTTTTGAGCACATCAGCTAATCTGAGATCTCAGATGAAAACTATAAAAAAATAAGAAAGGGCTGAAAAAAACCTCACAAACTGATGGTTATACACTGACCAAGAAACTTGCCAGCCACTCCTCTAGGTGTGCAGATACTCCTGACACCAGTATAGACCTCCAGTTCACAGCAATGTGTCTATGCATGTGTCTCTGCCCAGTTGGCACTGCAGCTTCTCTGCCAACTTCAGGAGGAAATTACTATTTTCAAAAGATACCTTTTCCTTTTTTATTCTGCTTTATTTTGCTACTTAACTGCATAGAGTATTACAAATACTTTATTAATCCTGCTCTGCTGTGGTCAGCTACACATAACTGTGTTTATTAGAAAGGACTATCACAAGTATGATAATGCTCATTATCATGAGTACTAATTTGTGGGGAATGGAACAAATACATTCCTACGTAATAATCAACACAGTGATAATCAGGTCAGGTTTGTGGTTTACTTCAGAGCTATTGGATCTCTGTTTCCTTTTCAGTTTAGGAGTGCCAGTGCTTCATCTCCCACCTGGTTTGCTTTCCACATGCAACAACCACACAGTAGCTGACATTTACTCACCTTCTAGGTATGGATGCTACATATTCTTTCAGAAAATACTTCACAAATACAAGTTTCCAGAAATTGCCTGAAAGGCTGATAAGGAAATGTCCATAGACACCTGTGCATTCCAGCCAGGCTCCCTGTGTTCTGCTCTCCACCTTGGCAGCTCAGCTTGTTAAAGCAAACATTTCTGAACAGGGTGAGTACTTCAGGTGCATTGTGCATCACCCCAGCAGTGCAGGCTTGACCCAGTCCATCCCTATGCCATCAACTGTCCCATTTCAGACTCATAGGGGGGTATAGAAGCCTCTCTCCAGTCTCCAGACATCTGTGCCCCACAGGCTGGCAGGGACAAAGAGGGCAGGTGAGGAGGTGAACCCACACAGTTCCTGAAGGCTCCTGGCTGGAGCCCAGCTCTTGACCAGCCACCCCCCCACTGCTCCCATCTGAACCTTGAGCACATTTCTGACTGCCAGTGCAGGTGTGAACTGCACCTGTAAAGTATTTCCTTTGTTCTGTGGTTACCACAACGGGAGCTGCACAGGTCCACCTGTACGTACAAGGTTACTGGACTGTATACTCCTGTATTCCATGAAATATATTCAGCCCTCCTAACTTGTGCTTCAGTTCTGACAAATTACAGTAAAGAATGAAGAAATGAAAGACACGCTACATTTTTCCTTGTTGCCCACGTGCTTTTCTACATGAAGGCACAGTCAGCAGCCAGGTTGTGGGGAACGTGCACTACAGGAAATCATGCCATTTTTAGACATTTAAAACCATCCACAGTTCACACATTACTATTCAATGGAAAGGATTTGTCCATGATAGGACAGCCATGACTTACAGAGATGGATATCAGGGAGGGAGGGAAGCAATAATTATATTAAGTGGTCCTTTGTAAGTAACAGCTGATAAACACAAAGAAACTCTACACTGAACTTCAGACCTGCCTTAGCCTGTTTTGTCATTTGTCATTCTCTGCTTGCTTTCTCATCCCCTTCCTGCTGCTTTTTCCTTTTCTGCTCCATGATCCTCTGAGTGAAGTAACAGTAATCAAAGTGACCATAAAGGGACAGCTAGCTCCCCTACAGCTCATTTCAGGGTTCAGAGGACTCCAGATTCAGCAGCTCCATTTCTGAGCATTCCAAGTGCTTTTGTGCTCCATCACACCTGTTGTCAAGCATGCAGTATGACATGCATCAGCAGAGCATTACACCTCTGGTTTCTGCAGATAAAAGGTTCCACTTGTAACCCGCACAAGCAGTCTCAACAAGTAACACGATTTCCACGCCCACCTACCCCCCATTCTGCTGTGAAGGAATGGACATGAAGCCTTCAAGAGCTGAAACTGAAATCTGACATCTGCAACCAGGAAAGGCAGTCTCTCACACTACACTGTCCAACGACACACAGAATCTGATAGATATTTTGTATTTCAAGGGCAGAAGTGTTTAAGTTATGATTCCCTGCATTACTCATGCAATTTCCATAGCAATTTATTAAACAGACAAAAATGGCTTCATTTGAAAGAAATATTTATTTCTAAAATACCCTCTTTTTCTTGATTGGGAACCCTTTGGGGATATCGGGAAGCAGCAAATGGAAAAGAAGTCATGTCAGGAAGACACTGTTGGTCAGATCCAACATCATCTTCAGCCTCACCAATTTCCTACATGTGAAATGGGTCCATTGGAAAGCTTTCGCAAGCCACCTGCAGCAGCTGCCACAGGAGGCTTCAGGGGAACACGTGTTACCAGTGCTGATATCCAGCTTCAGGAACACACATTTAAAACCCAAAAGGACCCTCGAACTGCCTGCACAGCCAACACACAAGGGCAGAAAAAAAATCAGCAAGTTCCATTCTCCCAGACATGGATTTCACTGGATGATCTGGTTGTAGCTCTCACACAACTGAGAACACCAACATCAGGATTTGGGGTTTTTTATATGTTTTGTGTTTTGGTTTTATTGGTGGAAGTCTTCCCTCCCCTCTTCTCCTCCCCCTGCCCCCAATCAGTGGAATAGCAGAGAAAGGATGACTCCTCAGCTTACTGAGTTCCCTAATTTCCAGCAACAGTCTCCACCTAATTATGTGAAGTGCCTAAACACTTTTGCTGGCTGCATTGCTACCCATAGAAACACAACTAGAACTTGCTCCAACCGCCATGGAAGCCATGTCCAAGCTTACACGGTCCTTAGACACATCAGTGGGGCTGGAGTCTTCCTCTCTGGCCCATCACACTAAGCCCCTCCCAAACGATCAGCACAGTCAATAGGAGACTTGCTTTGGGACATAAAAAAGGAGTTCCTGAATATTGCATAATTTCCTAAGGCTTTTGTCAATACCAGTGCTACTATCCACAGGGCCCTTTATCACCTTGAATAAACAAGTAATATTTAATGCATACCAGAGTAGAGGTTAGGGCTAGACAGGGTAAACATACACCTGTGTAAAGAAGTCAAGACCTGTCTGCCTGCTGAGTTCTTCTGGTCACAAGACTTGTACTGAGTTTCAGGTGAATTCAACCTCCTACATCTGATTTCTCACATGCACTTTTCTGGAGCAAGTGTGGAACAAAACTAGTTAATAAGCAAATACGTGCAATGCTTCTGTCACAACAGGCTCACATTAGAGAATAAACCTCCCAGACCAACATGCCGTAGGGGTGGTCTGTAAAAGATGAGAAGAAAAGGCAGGAAACAGCAACCCCAGCTACTGTTGTTGGGAATGAGTTTCTTACAAAAGGATAGGCTGACTGTACATCCATAAAAGACACAGAAATTAATCTTCTGGCAGAGGTTGACTGTTAAGGGTCCAGACACACTAGCAGGGCTCCTGCAGGCAAGAGCAGGTGAGAGCTCTGACACTGCTCACCAGAGCTAGATGAAATATCCCCATCCCCATGGCAGGCATGAAGAGTGCTGCTAGCCTTCAAACAAGGGACTGAGCCTGCCTGTGGACAGTGTTACAGCAAAATAAAGATTACAGAAAGCTCGGTCAAGATTACACCTACTCAGCTTCTGGAAAGCTTTTAGATTTCTTTTTCCTCACCGCTCTGTGGAGTAACCCTGACATCCAGCTCTGCAGCAGGTAAGCCCACAGCTTGCACTGCCTCCACCTCCCAGGGAGAAGCAGGTTCCAGACCCCCCAAACTGCCCAGAGAACTGCAGCAACCATGCATGTGCCTCACTGAGCATGACCAGGACCTTGCCATGCCAGCACCACTCTGGCCGCCAGGGCTCCTCTGCAGCCACCAGCCCCTAGAAGCCGTACAGAACTGCCTGCAGCCCTGCTGCTGATACAGAGGGCACTGTCCACATTAAAAACCCCCCAGTTCCACAGGGAATACCTGCTCTCTGTCAGTTCAGTAGGTACACAATAGAGAAAAACAAAAATGCCTTTCATGTCTTTTTGATCACAGCCAAGAATAACTTCTGAACCACTAATTGAAATTCCTTTCCACACTGAAGTGTATTAAGAAAATATCGTGGGGTCTCCTGTAAACCAGCAAACTGCAGGAGAATCAGAACTGAGGCTAGAACTGCACACCCAGTGCACTTCATTATATCTAGGTATGTACTGAACAGCTTGTAATAACTGTCACTGTTCCAAGAGCTTTTGATACCTAACTGGAGGCTGCTTTGGGGGCCTAGAAAGAGCGTTACTGCAGGAAGCCTTGGAACTGAGACCAGCTGCCTTGATTGTGATGGGGCACTCACAGTTTATGTTGGATTTTAATTTATGGCCTGGCTCATACTTTATCTACCTCCATTTCTTAGAACCCCACACATAACTTGTGAGGCAGAGCACTAAAATATTATTAGAGCTTTCCAAGTCCAAGTTATGCTTTGCACAGCTAGGCTGTTTCCCACTGCTTGTTTGGCCCATCCTGGGACAGCACTAAAAGTGCACATAGTACAATAGCAGGGAACCCCACATACCACAGATGTGCCTCAGAGCAACAGATAACAGAAATAAACAGAAAAAGAAACCCCAAAAGCATTTTGAATTAGTACAAGATAGAAAAAAATATATTTTCAGGCTATAAAAATTGAGGTCTGCTGCCCTTCCGTACAGCCAGAAAGAGCTCCTGCATGCACCAACCCCTCCCTGGCTGGAATGGCTCTGCCTAACGCAGAGGTGACCCCCGCTGGACAAGGATGAAATTGCAGTCTCAGAATTGAGCTCAGAAAACTCTGGCCAGAGAGGGAACTGAAGGAGTCAGGGGCTACAACTGCCAGTGGCTATTCTACATTTTTCTAACATTGTGCTAAATATGTGGAATAAGCCAAAGACTGCTTTCATTTTCAAGGCTAAACCATCACAGGAGAGTTCCATCCTCTCTCAGTTCAGACACAAATTTAACCTTTTTTGTGACATTTCTCCCTAAATAGCCCAAGTAGGGCAGTTCCCAGGATATTGGCTGGGCAGCAGAAACCATGACCTGTTTGAAGCTCATGAGAAAGTTTGCTCACATATGCCGTGAGAACCACACTTCAGGCAGCATTTCCTCTGCCTGTTCCAGAGGCTAATTAGCCAGCCATAAAGGAATCAATACTAACCCTACAATCAAGGAAGGGACAGAGAGGAATGACACTTTTACTTCAAGCATGAGATCAAAACAATCAGTAGGGTACACCTGCTCAATGTTGCAACCAAAAACAGGGTATAAAGTAACAACCACTCTTGACGTCCAGAGCACCCAGACATACTTTTGCAATCACCTTTAGTACTTTCCCTTAACACCAAGGCCATGTAAGACAGAGAAATCCACGCTCCAGCTTCTCCTTGAAAAGATGACCAAAGGCACTATTCTGGCTAAACGCAACAGCAAGACCACAACGCTGTTTCCTGGGTAAAACTAAAGCTCTTAAAAAGCCAAGAATACAGGAAAATCCTTCCTTTGAACTGAAGAGTATAAGTGACAAATGAGGCAGCAGTGACCCCAAGTGTGTCCTCAGCACCTCAGTAACCTCTTGCAGCCTTCCATGCAGTATTTGCAGATATTTTGCTTACATAAGAAAACATCAACATTTTCTAGCTTTCAAGAAATCCCTCATCAAGTGATCTTTCTCATATGTTCCCTCTGAGATTTTCCTTCAAAATAACATGTCCTTCTTTTCATATTCATTGTAAAGCTGAGATCATCATATCATAGGTACTCACCAAAACTCTTCCAACACAATTTGCTGGTTTTCTGCCAGGCTGACAATCAGTTATCATTGAGTTCTTGTCCCATGCTTCCCAGTGACCTCGAGAAAAAAAAAGTACAACTCTTAATAAGAATCGTTTCCACAGGTTCTGTGCTCACTCTTGGGTTAAGGAGACAATCCTCAGCCTATTTAGGAGCTGATTCGTCTATTCCCTGTTCTGCTTTTACAAACCCTTGAACCATTCTTTGAGATTTAGCACTTCCCCAGACCTACAATATAACAGCAGTTTATCCAAAGGTAACTTCTAGTAACGTGCGTTTTTTGTTACGTATCCAGAGCACTCGAAGGGCTTGTTTTACACCTCCACAAGCAGGGCCAGAGTTCCTATGTACGCAAGAACATCAAATTTTCAGTATACCAATAGAAACTTGAACAGATTTAATATGTTACTCTCCAGACAACACCTGAACAAATTAACTCCTATGCATTCCCAGACCCACCCAGGGAGACCCAGCCGCCACCAGGCCCAGATACCAACAGCTCCCGGGTCCGGCCGCAGCTTCCCCGGCCTCACCTTGCACCTGCTCCCGCGCACGTCCCGCGCTCCAGCGCCGCTCCAGCTGCTGGCTCTGAACACAAACATATAAAAAAACGCCATTTCCACCCAAACCCAGCCGGAGCGCGGCCGCGCACCCCCTAAGCTGAACCGGAAAGGGGGCGGCTTCCGCTACCGCCGCTCAAGTTTGCCGCCCTCCCTCGCCATTGGCCGTTCCCGTGCGCCTCTCGCAGAGCTGATTGGCAAGCGGCGCCAGGCCCCGCCCCCCGAGGTGCGCGCAGCGGCCACGGCCGCGAGAGCCGCAGGNGGGCCGCCCCGCCCCGCCACCGCACTGCCGGAACAGGGGCCGCCCCGCGCCGCTGTCACTCCTCAGTCCCCGCCCACTCCTATGACAAGCACGGGCGCGCCCCGTCTCGCCTCCCGCAGCTGTCACTCAGACCCCATCGCCATCTCCCCCCCTCCTTTTACTGACACGATCGCAACCAGCCCCTCCCACGCCCCCGTCCCTCCCCAGACCCCATTCTGGGATTATAAGCTTCTCTTAACAGCTATTCCTACCACTTTGGAAAAAAAAAAAAAAAAAGATCAGTTTATGCCGGAAGTCGAAGCTTGAAACAGGACTGTACGCGAGTTATGGATATAGCAGAGCTATGCACTACATGTACTCTGAGCCACAAGCACCACTGCTCACCACCACATTGACAAAGTAACTCTTACAAAAATAGTTTTTGGCTCCTTAGAGCAAGCCCCCCCCCAACCCCCGCCAAAAAAAAGCCCCTAGTTCTCATATTTATTAATTTTTGTCAAGAGCCCAGAAAAGCACACAGCTAAATGTTTGAAGATGGACAGAGCAGTGAACCAGAGTGGGGAAAGGGCAAGAATAAAAAAGCAGTGGGAAACAGAAATGAGATAAGATAAAGTGTGACTGCAAAGGATGAAATTCTCAAGGCAAAGTCACTGCTCATGAAAAGTGCATGCTGCAACAAGTGTGAGAAGGCAGAGCTCCAAACAAAAGCCTAAAGCTAAAAATTGCATAAGCACTGCTTCCCATTTGGAGAGTGCATCAGCTCTGCTGTCACAGGCCAGGGGGGAGGTCAGCAGGAGGTTGAGGGTCAGAGCAAGGTTGATACCTCAGTGCAAGACTATAGGATCGGCATGTAGGGGGCCCATCACCATTACATCTGTCCTTAGTTATAAGAAAAGGTTTAACTGAATTAGGTGGAAGCCTCAATAATACTTAGTGTTTTCTTTTGAAGAGCTTTTGAAATAAGCATGCTTGCCTCACATACCAGAAGCTGTTTGCTTGCTCACATATGCCGTGGAACCACACTTCAGGCAGCATTT
>VZTX01016626.1:0-13954 GCA_013400915.1 Pardalotus punctatus
AAAAAAAATTATTCTAATTTTGCAGTTTTTAATGCAAAAAAAGAAGAACGCCCCCATGTAAAACTAACTCACACTCTGGCCCAGGAGCAACCACCTCTTTCTTGCTGTGTGGACAATTTCCTGCATTGCTTAAGTCAAGCTTTAATGGTTTTCTTTCCTTTCTTATTTTGTTACAATTTTTTTTAGACAGCCAAATTTCTGGACATGACAGAAAAACCTGTCGTTCTATTAAGCTATAGCCCAGGATTGCAATCAACTGTTTTGGGAATAGTGACTTCTAGGAAGAAAAAAAAATTTTTGATCCATTTTAGTTTGTCCTTCAGTCTTCAAAAATGATGGGTGTGCACTCTACATATTGAGTGGGCTCAGGAAAAAATAGAAATATTTTGAGATTACTGTTGCTTTACAAGGTACCAAAAATTTATTTCAGCTCAGCTCCTGTAAGGAAGAGTAAGTAGAACTACAGAGATAGTGGCCTTTGTGAATTGAAAAATGTCAAAGTGACAGAAAGTGAATATTTGAGATATTTAGTGAGAAAATACTTTCCTTCATCTCCCTCCTCCAACAGTCAGTTTTTTGGCAAAAATAGCACCCAACATGTTTTGACTGAAATGGAAATATTTCAGTCTGGAGAGAAGTTCTTGCGACACCTCCCGGGAATTGCTGCTTGGAAACTTGGTGTCCCCAACCCATTCCCTCTCCAGCGGGATTCCCGGTTCCTGCTGCATCCCACAGAACACCCCAGTCCTCTCTTCGGGCTGTAGAGATTGTTTTATTCCCCAGGAAACGCAGTCTGGAAGGAATTTGGGACCCGACACCCGCTGAGTTCTGGCACTTGTGGTAAAACAGCTCCTTCCTGGCAAGAAAGGAGCTGAGCTTCACCTTGGACGTCAGGAGGAATTTCTTCACGGGAAGGGTGGCCAGGCATTGGAATGGCTGTCGTGGAAGTGGTGGGGTCGCCATCCCTGGATGTGGCACTCAGTGCTCTGGTTTAGCGGACAATGAAAAGTTGGGCTCGACCTTGGAGGTCTCTTCTGACTGTGATGATTCCTGGAAATAGTTTTTAATCAAGGAAAAAAAATCCCTAGTCAGGTTGTTAATCTTTTCCTGCTCTCAGCTCTCCATTGGAAGAGAGAAATGTTGGTTGGGGTGAGAAGCAGCTGGGGTGGGGATGGTTCCTCAGGGTTTGGTGGAGCTTTGCACAGCAAAGGTCAGAGAATTTGTGGTGAGAAACCCCCAGGGAGAACTCATCCCATCCTTGGATCTCATCCCATCCGAAGAGACGTCCTTTGAAAACAGTCATAGAATCCCTGAGGTTGGAAAACATCTCCAGGATGGTGTCCAAAGATTTACCCACCGTGGCCAAATCTACCGCTAAAAAATGTCCTTAAATGTCACATGATGTGACACCTTCTCCCCCGTAGCTCTCAGGTTCCCCCAGGAAACAAAACGAGGCTCTGTCATTTTTTTGGGAATGGGATGTTGATTGTGTGGGGCTGAGAGAGATGACCCCACCAATCCATGGAGCCTCTCTGCAGGGAGGAGAGCTGAGGGCACATCTAGGTGTCTCCTTGGAAGGAATGCAGGAATGCTCAGCAATGTTGTGTTGGCATCATTCCATGAGGATCATGGTGTGAAGGTGGAGCAGGCAGCTCCAAACCATGACCTGGGAGGGCTGGGAGATCCCTTCGAACCCGGAAGATTTGAGGGCCATCTCTGAGCTTTGATGGCCATAACTCTCGGCCTTCCCAAGAAGCCACCAAAGCTGGCTTCCAGCAAGAGATCCTGGGTGGAATTGAAGGGCTGGGTGTCCTCTGAATCCCACCACATATTCCAGCATCCACTTGAATATCCGAGGGATAAACCTCTGCTTCCTCCCAGTCTCGTGTTCCTCATGCCCAGCCTGGATCTCAGTCCTGAGCCAGTGCTGCTTCCAGGGGGTGAAACCCCACTTTGGAACAGGCTTTCCTTGGCCAGCCCCCAGTGCCTGGGGTTTGGGAATCTTTCATGGCCCAACCAGAGCCACATTGCTTTGGGTTTGAGCTCCTGGGTGAAGTTCCCTCCCATTCCAGCTCAGTTGCTGAACTTTCTGGCAGGCACCACCGCGGTGGTTTGGATGAAATCTCCCTGCTGGGGTAGGTTTATAGAATTGCTGTTGTTGAACGTGGTAAAAAAGTCCTGAATTCTGCAGCCATAGGTCCTCTCTGAGGGGTGGAACTGGAGGTGCAGGGCTCCTCCTCTCTGTGGAATGGCCAAGGGAGGCTGTGGATGGGATTTAGGGAGCTGTCCTTGCTCCAGCACAATGATTTTGGACAGAGGAGCAGGGTACCTCAGTCCCAACTTGGGCCAATGGTTATGGCCTAAAAGGAGGAGCCTTGTGCTGGAATCAGCAGTTTGTGGCTGCTATGAGCCTGGGGACACTCTGGGTGACACTCTGGGGTGCTGTGCTACCTGATCTTTGTGCATCTTAGCAAGTCCTTGGGTTCAGGAGGAGGCTTGTACCACACCTGAAGTGTCTGAGATCCCCTCCTCAGCTCCAGTTCTCCCTGTGGAGCAGGAATCATCTTTGGGGTTGCCAAACTGCTGATGTTCTTGGAGAAATGTCCCCAAAAACACCGCAGGGTCTTTGAGGAGAGGGGATTTCCAGCCAGTGTTGGGAAAGCATCCTGACTTCAGATCTGGGAGCAAGGGAGTAGTCCAGGCTGTCCTTCAGGGCTCAGCTGAGGCTCTGCTGTGCATCAAATCTCGGTGATTTATTTATTTCTCTTTCCTGAGCTTGTTCTGTGGTGCAGGGATCCCCCATTCAGGACAACCAGGCTGACAGACTCCAGGGAAAAGGAATGGGGACAACGACCATAAGGGGAAAAACAAATAGACCTAAATATTTAATTCATTTCCAAGTAAGCTTGGCAGAAATTAGGTTTTTATTTACATGCATGTGCGCATCCACAAATACATTCCAAATAATAAACAGCTTATAAGTGCCACAATATGTAAATAGAAATCTTCTTTATTTTGCTAAAGCTGCATTTATCTATTTTATGTGTGGGTATAAAACAGTGGTGGTGGAAAAGGCACAAGTTTAAAGGGAATTAAAAGGAAAGGGAATAACGAGTGCTGCATGGATAAAGTGTGACGGGGCTGCAGCCTCCTGGGAGAGATGTTTCCATTTCCCTGCAAGGCTAAACAAACTCCATGACACTAATGTGCTGCCTTCACTTATTAATCCTCTGATCTATTTATTAATTGATTGCTTTGCTGACTTGTTCTCTTTTTATTTTTTTTAATTTTTCTCTGCTTGCAGTAAAGAGTACCCGGTTGTTCCCAGGAGCACAGTGAGACAAAAAGTGTCCTCGAACCACAGCCCCTTCAGCGGTGAGAGCAGGGTCCTCTCCGCCTCCTCCAACCTGGGCTCCCAGTACCAGTGTGAGAACGGGGTGTCCAGCACCTCCCAGGACCTGCTGCCTCCTGCCAACCCCTACCCCATCTCCCAGGAGCACGGCCAGATCTACCACTGCACCAAGAGAAAAGGTCAGAGCTCGGCTGCTGCCTGTTCCCCACTCCTGGTGGTGTTTTTTGCTGATGTTTCCCCATGCCCACAGCCCCAGGGATAACTGCCTTTGAGGGTAGAAAAACATCGATGTGAAAGAATGAATATTTTAGATGTTTAGTGAGAAAATACTTTCCTTCATCTCCCTCCTCCAATAGTTGATTTTTGGGCAAAAATAGCACTCAACAAGCAATGCTGGAGGTTGAGTGAGGGATGAGGGTTGTGGGCAGGGAAACTCCAAAATCCCGTCTCTGCTGGGCTGGGAATTCTCTGTTTGGAGGGCTGGCAGTGCCTTTCACCCACGGTGCATCCACATTTGGACAGATAGCTGGTGCTGGAGATAAAGATGACTTATCTGCAGCCCCTCAGACAGGGTTAATCTCCCCTGGAGATACCTTGACAGTTTGCATTTTGCCCCGTTGTGGACTCAGGGCTGTCTCACAGTTGGGAGACAGTTTTATTCGGGCTAACGCAGGGTGCCTGGGATTGAAACCCGTGACATTCATGTTCCTTCCCTTCTGCTGCCACTGAGCTGCTTTAACAGAATTTTAGGGATCCAACTGTGAGGTCTTTCCACGGCCTGCTCCACTCGTCCTGGCCTGAAGAGCCCTCGGCAGTGATGAGAGAATTGTTTGGGGCAGGAGCGAGTGGTTTGTGGTTTCTCCCTTCCTCTCCCAGGGCAATAGGAATGCTTAGATGCAGCACTGCTTGTAGGACTGAGACAGCAAAAGCTTTAGGTCTGTTTTACACCAGATATTTGAGAAAAAATAGGGGATTTTCAGGGCTGGATACAAGCAGGGGTGGGCAGGAGTTGTTTTCTGCCAATCCCATTCCCTCTCTGCGGATTTAGTCTGTGGAAAAGCTCCCAGAAGGCAGCAAGCACCATGGCACTGAGTGCACCAGGAATTCCTCCCCACAGCAGATCCCTGAAGGGCCCTATCAGACATGTCATTATTTTTAGCAACATAACCCCTGGAGCACTGGGATGTGCAGACACACAGTCTAAGGTAGGGAAGGCTGGGAAGTGTTGGCAGAGGAGGCAGGAGGGCTCTGGAAATCTCTCCCATGCCCTTGGTGAATCCCCTGAACGTTATAGGAGCACATGTGCTGTGTACAGGTCTGTGTGCAAAGTAAAAACAGCTGAGAAATCCTAACAGTTTCCTGGGCTGAGCTAAACAGTGGAAAAGAGTTTATCATGGCTTTTTTTTGGGCATTTTTTGTCCCCTCCAGCTGACCAGGTGTTCCTCGTTCTCACATAGAATGTGTCAGAGCTGGGATTGGAAATGGGGATGCTGGACTTGAGCTGGGAACAAGGAAATGCATGGCTTCCCAAAGTGTCCCCGGGGTCAGGGCTGGTTTGAGCCCTGCACCGCTGTGGGTGTGAGGTGCCGGGGCGCTGCCAAGTCCCACTGGTGGTGCTGGAAGGTCCCACTCGCCCTTGGCATCCCTAACCTGCGATCCCTCCTCCGTGCTGGGAGCTGCAGCTCCAGGACTCCTTCCCCATCTCCTCTCTTCTGGGAGCTGAGCTCTCGCCTCTCCCCTCCCCTCTTTGCCAAACCCAACCAAAACGAGCTGGCCCAAATGGCAACAACCCCTCGGGACAATCCCTGCCTGCTGCGTGTCCCTGCCCCGCGGGGCAATTCATCATCCTCCTCCAAGCTGGAACGCGATAAGGAATCAGCAGAGGTTTCCTTCCAGTTTTGGGATTCCCGCTAAGTGCTGTCTCCTTGGGTGGTTTCCCTCAATCCCCCAATTATCTCACTTCCTCTTATTGTCACAAAGACACGACTATCTGCCCTGGAATAAAGCTCTCCCAGCCCCTTTTGGCCCGCATGGCCCTCGCGACCGCGCAGGACCGGCCGAGGGAGGTTTTGTCTGCGGGGCTGGTGGCCCCTCGTTATCTCTGCGATGGTTTGAGTGGCACAAGCAGTTAAGGGCCTTTTATCAAAGCCGCCAAACGCTTTAATCAAAGAGGAGCAGCGTCCTGCCCGATACCGGCGGCTTCTTCCGTGAGCTCGGGCGTTCCCGAGCCTCTGCTTTGCTCCCTGCGCCGCCTTCTCTCCCCTCCCCGTGCCTTCGGTAAATGGGAAACAGCCACCAGGGCTTAGAGGGAAAGAAACACAAAGTTAATGGGAACCAGAGAGCCAGCCTGAGCTGCCAAGCAGCTCTTTGCGAAGTGAAATTAATTAAAAGGAAAAAAAGGAAGACACTAGAGATGAGCAATTCGGTTTGGATAAATCAGAGCGTGATCCAAGGTTTCATGTCACTGAGCACGGCACTTCCTTCCAGCACCAGCAAGGATCTTTGTTGGACATGGGAAATAATCCTATGTATAATATTCCTCTTTTTTTTGCTGTTCCAGCCTCATTTCTGAGTTCTCCCTCACAGCTTTCCTGCTTTCCTACATTTCTGCATAACTTGTCAAGTCTCACCATCACAGAAAACCCAAAAGCAACAGTGTGTTTGTTCCTCTTGCCCCTCTGTCCATTCTCTGGACTGGAAATCCCATTGATTGTGTTGGATTATCATCTCCTCAAGCACTGGCTCCTCTTGAGGCAGTTTAGGATTTATCCCAAGCAGATTATTTCCTTTCCCAAGGCCTTGGTTAGGGGTAAGTGCTCTCAGGGGCAGAGGGCAGGTCAGCTGGGTTTGAGACCAGCTGCTGTCTGCATCTTCTGGGCTGAATTCCACCAGTTTTCCAAGACTGTCTCCTTCCAGCTTTGACATCTCCTGATGTTTCTCTGCCTCTTTTTTAATCAGGGTCAAGCCTTGGTTTAGGCTCAGTTGGGAGCAGGTCTGTGTTCACACAACCCAGAGGAGCCTTATCCAACTTCTGCTTTCCTGGTGACCTAGGACAAGGATTATTCTCCGTGGTTCCAGTGTTGTTCTTAGCTGTCAAGGCAAGATGGATTCCTTGTGGAGATCTGATATGGAATCACATTAGGGGAGAGCAGC
This sequence comes from Pardalotus punctatus, assembly GCA_013400915.1. NCBI lineage: Eukaryota > Metazoa > Chordata > Aves > Passeriformes > Pardalotidae > Pardalotus > Pardalotus punctatus. The sequence continues at coordinate 6,506 of VZTX01016626.1, forward strand.
AGGGCTGCCAGGAGAGGTTATCTCGAAGGCTTCTCTGCTCCAGGGAGGTGATGCTCTCCTGGCTGAGGAAGGAAGGAAGGACACATCCCAGAGCTCCCAGTCTGGCCATTCCTGCTGGGCAGGTGGGAGGGCAGGGTCACAGCATTGGGAATGACCCCGTGTGCTGCAATGGGGTTGCTGTTCCAGGAATGGGGAATGGCAAGGATCATCCTGCCTGGGATCCCAGCTCCACACTGGGATTGCTGATGGCATGTGACAAAGTCACCAGTTTTGAGAGGATGGATCACCTCCAATCCTGTGTTTTACTGAGGATGGATCGCCTCCAATCCTGTGTTTTACTGAGGATGGATCACCTCCAATCTTGTATTTTACTAAGAATAGATCACCTCCAATCATGTGTTTTACTGAGGATGGATTACCTCCAATCCTGTGTTTTACCAAGGAGTGGCCTCAGTTCTTGATGTGGATTTTTAGGCTGAAACAAAGAGCAGTTGGAGTTTTGTCTTTTTTCTGGTTGTTCTCCACCTCTTCCTCTGCCATTGTTGTGCTTGGAGAAGCTCAGAAGGTCTCACCAGCAGGCAGCTGGGTTTGTCCTTCATTCAGCCCCACATCCCAGTTAGGATACTGGGGCTTGTTTTCCCTTGGAATATCCTCTCTCTCAGACATCCTGTGGACTAAAGAGTCATCCTGCTAAACCTCTGCTCCCTCCCAGCCTTACACAATCCCAACCACTTGGCAGATTTCTGGGATGCTTGCGAGGCTGGACAGGAGGCAACTGGAACAGCCTCTCCCTGGGGAGGTTATAAAAGTTGTTGGGTTGGCACTCTGAGGGAGAAGAGGGATGTGGCAGAATCCGCTGGTTCCAACCAGCGAGGACCATGTCCTTCAGGCCTCTAACTTGGACACAGCCCTGGGGAAGGATTGATCTTCCATTTCCTTTCTGCCCCGATGACGTCGGTGCAGGTACAAGGATGCCTTCCCACCTTCTCCTCAAGAACAGGCATCTCTTTGTTGACTGAATGGATTCCTCCCACATCCCACCTGGTTTGTTTTTCCACCCAAAGGATATCTAGGACAAAATCCAGGCATGAGATGTCTCAGTGGAGGACATGCTGCTCATCCTGCTGATGTTCAGAGATGCAATGAGTTGGCCGAGGTTCGGCTGCAGCTGTTTGCAGCTGGATGTTTGCAGCTGGATGTTTGCAGTGGGACCCTCAGGGTGAGGAGCATGGGTGAGGAGAGGTTCGGGGGGCTGGGGGGCACCCAGCTTTTGCCACGTTGTTGTGGCACCGTGGTTTCAGCAGCTTCAGGAGGAAAGGCTGAGGGAGCTGGGCCTGCTCAGTCCTGACTGAGAGGGGTCCCCATCCCTGTCTGTCGGTGTCAGGGAGGATGTGCCAGGCTCTGCTCCGTGGGGCCCAGCAATGGGAGAACAGGCAGGAACTGATTCCCAGGAGGTTCCACCCAAACATGAGGAAGAACTTCACTGTGCAGTGACCGAGCACTGGTCAGGCTGCCCAGAGAGGCTGTGGAGTCTCCTCAGTGGGGATATTCCAGAATTTTCTGGACACAGTCCTGTGCCATGTGCTCTGGGATGGCCCCGCTGGAACAGGGAGGTTGGACCTGCTATCCCACTGTGGTCCCTTCCAGCCTGACCCATTCCATGATCCCACTCTTCCATCGGAGGTGTCCCCTGTGCCTCTGCAGGCGCTGCTGGCAGCTTGTTGCCTCTGGAAAAGATTCCAGCTTTTGGGGTTGGATCATCCCTGCCCCACAGCCCTTTAGGTCTTGTTCCCCTACAATTCAACACAGCCACATCACAAACAGTGGGAGAGCTGGAATGTGTTTTAGGTTCCATATCCTATGATTTAGGATTTATTTAGCCTTTAGAGAGGTTCATTTTGATAGAATCTGTCATGTTCTTTCCTTCTTGGACAACCTTTGTCCCTCTTGCACCCTGGTATTGGCTCTTCAGGCTCGTGCCAGATCCATGCTGGAATCCAGACTGGATTAGACAACAGAGTTAGTGATAATCACCCATTGTGTCTCCCTCACAAAGTCGGGATGAACCTCCTGTAATGCCCTGGAATTGTGGGTGAGCTCTGGAAACCAAAGCAGTCGTGTCCCATTCTTCATTGTCTTCCATCCCAGGGAGCTGAGTGTCAGGAATGGGAAAAGAGCTCTCCTGATTTACACCAGGGGGAGAGGAGGGCCCAGTGCACCCTGAATTCCAGAGGCTTTCCATGTTTGTATTTCATCCTACATGGCCCTAATCTTGGAATTGGGAAAATTCCATTTAAAAAGCCATTTGCATGGTATTTACAACCCAGCTGGAAGTAGTAAATACCGGAAATCTTGGACACGCTCACGCTCTCGGTCTTTCATTAGATAGATCATCAAATTCCTTGTGGGGGAGCCAGTTTCCACCCCATTCCTCAGGCTCCGTTTTCCTTGGATTCGCTTCGGAGCAGCTTCTCCCTGGCGCTGGCAGCTTCCCCTGCTTGGCAGCACCTCCTGCTTTTGGAGGTTTGTGCAGGATCGAGGGGCTGCTCCCTAGGGCTGATCACCACCCTTGGCTTCCAAGAACAGCAGCAACAGTGGAGGATGGGCAGGATAACCCCCAGGATGGGCAGAATATCTCCCAGAATGGGCAGGATAACCCCCAGGATGGCCAACAACTCCTCCAAGGGCTCAGTGGCACCTGGAAAAGGACAAGGAGCTGCTATCAGGGAACAAAAACCAAGAACTAAACCTCGAGCAGGCAGTCAAAAATCTCCTCTGTCCTGTCTCCATTGATGTTAAGGAGGTGACAGAACCTTCAGGGACAGGATTGGGGCTTTGAGAGAGCTCACAGAAGGACAGAGGGCACCTATCAGGTTTGCACTGAAATCCTGCTTGGTTTTGTTTTTCCCTCTTGACCTGTAGTGGATTTTGGAAGCGGTTCTGTGACACCGCAGCTCTGCCTGGCCGGGCTGTGGCAGGCAGAGAAATGTCTGGGCTAAATGGAAAAATCAGCAAGCTCAGGTTGTAAGTCAGGCAGCTTTGCACAACGGAAAAACAGAGCTCGACTGGTTTGTGTTGTAGATTTAAAAAAAAATCAAAATAAAATAAACAGTCAAACCCCAAGCCAATGATTTCTGGTGCCAGCAGAGTGATGCGGTTTAATGCTGAAAACTTTATTAGCAGAACAATGCTGCATTTTACAAGACATTGTTTTTCCACCCCAGTGTTCTTATTACTCAGCGGTGGGTTAGGAATCCCAAATTTTTACACTGTCCATAAAAGCTCCAGCTCAGGCTGCTCTTCCAGATGTACCTCCTGTCATGGAGCTGGGATCAGGGGAGAGGTTGGACCTGTGCTTCCATGTTTTGGCTTTTAGGGGATTCCCTCCTTTCCCTGCTCCTCCAGAAACTGGACCTGAGCAGGGTTAAGGAGGGTGCCACATTCCTGCATCTCCCTGCTTCTTGTTCCAGCCAGTTTAAAAATGGGATGGAATTGCTTTTTTTCCCATCCTGCTTCCCACCCCAATTTATAGGGAAGGCAGAGGAGGAAGATGGGTTGATTATCAGGGCTCTGCATTGCTGGGATGAAGGAGCCAGGCTTGGATGTTGTCAGGAAGAAAGAATGGAATGGGGTTGTGCCTTTCCAGCTGAATTTACGCTTTTCCAAAGCCAAAGGCCGCTGTGGGGAATGTCCCCACCCTGTGTCCCTCAGTACCTACTCTTTGTGGGATTGTTGGACCAAGCAGCAGTTCCAGCTGGACTTGGAAGACCCCCGGGTGGGAAAGATGGGTTATTTTTACACACAGAGGGGGTGCAGCTTCCAGGAGAGCCCTGCTGGCTGTTTAGAGCAATGAGGTGCACGTGAGTGAGTTTAGAAGAAACAAAAGGTGCCTGCTCTGCCCACCTGCACCTCCTGAAGGAGGGACACGAGCATTGCCCTTGGAGCAGCCTGGCAGCAGCACCTGTGCCTCTTGTGGGGCAGCTGCTCTCAATCATCCTCTCCATTAATTTATATATTTTTTTTTTAAATCTCCTTTGTATTTTGGGGGTGAAAAAAAATTGCAAAACATGTTGGCTGAGAAAAATTGTAAAGGGTGACTTGTTTCAAATTTCTTTCAAATCTGACCCCTGCTCAAAGGGTGCAGCCAGGAGGGATGTTTTCCTGCCTGCCCCAGAAATTTTGGTTTTGAAGCAGCAGCAAAGTTAATCCGTGTCACAACAAGCTCCCCTTCCCTTGCCACGCTGTCCTTAAAATCTCTTGGTGAAGTGATCATCCCTGGGAATTTTGCCATCCATTCCAGCAGAGCTGGATTTCGTTTGATGACCCTGCAAATGAATAAATAAGTGCACATTCATTTATTCATTCGCCTTCACCCTGGGGATTTCACCTAAATTGTTTATCTCCTTCCCTCTGCTGGCCTTGGGATGCTGCAGGAAACAAAGGGCTCTGCAAGATGTGCCTTGTTGTTTCTAGCTGTGAAATTTACTTTTCTCCTTTGTTCCCCTTGGCTGCAGCACACGGCCCTGGGTGGATTTATGTGCCCACAGCCCTGGGTGGATTTATGTGCCCAGCTGCCTTGGCACAGCTGAAGGCTGGCGCTGTCAAACTCCAAATCTGAGTGTCCCAACCGTGCCGTGGCTGGTGCTCTCTGGGGAGGATTTTTATTGTGATCTCCATTTTTGTCTCTTTTTACGGTGGAAATGTGTCGTTGTAGAGGATTTGAGTTGACAGCGTCAGCTCTGAGCCTGCTGTGGGAGAGGGGGGACCCTGCCAGGTGCAGAGGCCACAGGCAGATGTAATTCCTCAGGTAAAAGTGGCAGCAGGAAGGAGATGGGGAAAGAAGCAGGAGGAGTGTGTGGGGGCATCACTAAACAGGATGAACCTCAGGATCCCTCCAGCCTCTGGATTTTCCTCCCAGAGCTCCTGGCTAATCCCTTCCCCACTCCAGCAGAGAGGGCCAAGTGCAAGGCTCGTTTTCCACAGAATAAAGTGAGATCAGTTCCAAGGAAATGATGGGGATTTGCACTGAGATAATGGAGAGAAGTGTCGAGGAGTGCAGAGAGGGAGGTTCAGCCGAGGGCACATCCTCCTTGGTGCTTACTGTTGCTTTTTGCTGGTCTTAGAACTACGAGGCAGACACAGTTAAAGGGGTTAAAGGGTTTTACCTCGGTATTTAATAGGATCCCATGTGCACAGCTCTTCTAAGGCGGAACACGCCCAGATGCACACTCTATATAATGTGTGTACAATTTTATGGACTTTGCAAATTAGCATATCTGTCTAGAATCTCCCAGTAAGAAACTTCGTAAATGAAGTAATGTCCCTCTATTCTAAAGAAATTTCTTCCAGTTGAGGCTGGAGTCCCATTTACAAAATATGTTTGGGAGAGAAGATTTCAATCAAGGTTGAAACCTTGCGTTTTTTGATCACGCTCTGATTTCCTACTGTGACTGTTTGGTCTTTCTGCCTTGCAGAACCCCAAAGTGAAGCTAGGATATCAGACTACAAAAATTACAAGCATGTAGGTTAAGGGTATAGAGGATACACAGGATATATAGGAGATATAAAAAATGTATCGAAGGGTATATCAGAAGGAAAAGACAAAAACCATCAGGCATCACTACTGTAACAGATGAACAAGAATTCCCCTTTTAGTTGTATGGCCAAAGCACTTTACTGCAAAAATCCAGGGTTCTTAAACAGTCAGTGTGCTCTAAGTTTATATTTTGTGAGGCACAACAAACATGTCTAACCAGCCACCATAAACCACGACAGGATCACACATTAGGTATAACCAACCTCCAGCACCACGGCGTGAGCACTCAGTGCTTCTATCAATTGTTTTCCACTTCTGTAACTTGTTTGTCACCTCTGGTTTAGCTGAGTCATCCCCAGAGTGCTTTTCTGGTTAGCTGAAGGAAAAGAAGTGAGCAAGGATTTTACAGGGGTAACTAGGCCTTTATTTTGTATGGTTGTTCTGATGCCTAAAACAGGGTACCTGAGATAGAGGCCAAGACAAGGTTAGGAGAGTAAAAAGCAGACAAATTTATTCAAGGCCTGTAGGTACATCCAGGGCAAACAAAGCCCCCTCGTGAGGCTACACCCAAAATGGACACCAGGTCAGGAGCTCCTCACCTTTTATCAGTTCTGTTCCACTGGCATATTGGGCCTTAATTCTCCCATCACACCCTCAGGTGATGGTGTCAACCACCCCAGGCCTGCTCCCCAAATTCACTGCTGTTTACATATTTTGGGGCTCTAAGGCAACAAACGTGTCCTTGGATTTCCATTCAGAGGAATTGTTTTGGCTAAAGGTGTTGCGAACAGAGGTTTTAGCATTTTATATGAAGCCCAGAACTACACCAAATCTCCAGACACACGAACAATAAAAACCAGAAATCCTTAAGGCATCAATTCTTCTCCGCAACGCACTACCAGGCCTTTTCTCTCCCAACAGACGAGGAATGTTCCACCACCGAGCATCCCTACAAGAAGCCCTACATGGAAACCTCTCCGGCCGACGAGGACCCTTTCTACCGGCCCAGCTACCCGCAGCAGCAGGGCCTGCCCACGGCGTACCGGACTGAGTCGGCGCAGCGCCAGGCCTGCATGTACGCCAGCTCGGCGCCGCCCACGGAGCCCGTGCCCAGCCTGGAGGACATCAGCTGTAACACGTGGCCCAGCGTGCCCTCGTACAGCAGTTGCACAGTGTCTGCCATGCAGCCCATGGACAGGTTACCCTACCAGCATTTCTCGGCCCACTTCACCTCGGGGCCGCTGGTGCCCCGCCTGGGCAGCGTGGCCAACCACACGTCGCCCCAAATCGGCGACACCCACGGCATGTTCCAGCACCAAAGCTCCCACCAGCCCATCGTGCGGCAGTGCGGACCTCAGACGGGCATCCAGTCCCCTCCCAGCGGCCTGCAGCCGGCGGAATTCCTGTATTCCCACGGCGTGCCCCGAACCCTGTCGCCCCACCAGTACCACTCGGTGCACGGCGTGGGCATGGTGCCAGAGTGGAGCGAGAACAGCTAACCGGGGGGCAGGGAAGCGCCAGAGCCGCGGGAAAATCCCGGAAAACGGGAGAAGGAAAGGAAAAGAACCCCCCTGTTGATAACAAAGCGTTTGGCGAGACTCCTTGAAGTGAATGTTCATCCATAGCACTCGAGAGGGACAGACAGACTGAAAGCACGGCCTCGGTGGGACTCGCCCCGACCCCCCTTTTGTTTTCTTGGGTTTCAAAAGGAAAGCCATCAGCCCAGCACATTTCTCCCCCTTCCACGGTCCCCCCCAGTTTGTGTTGCTGCCACCACCCTCATTCCCCCCTTGCCCTCCTGCTCTTTTTGTTCTCCAAGGGACACCAAACTCCTGCTGCCTTTCTCACCACGGTCAGAATGCTTGAATGAGAACAATTAGGATGTTACCTTTTTTTTTTTTTTTTTTTGGTGT
>VZTX01016626.1:13974-28471 GCA_013400915.1 Pardalotus punctatus
TTGATGTTGACAATGTTATATAATAAATAATAATATATATTTTTTTTCCTTTCCATTTTCTCAGAAAGAGAAAAAAAAAAAGAAAAAGACACCAACCCTTTTTACTGAGGGTGGATTTTGAAGCGGTGTTTCTTTTTTTTCTTTTTTTTTTTAAGTTAGTGTTATCTTTGTTACTTTTCAACAGAAAGAGGTACTGAGAACCCCCAAATAAATCAATCCAGTACCCACCTCGCCCAGGCATTGTACCAAGAGTGAAATTGCTCCCACAGGGAACCGTTTTTCCTTACAAATCCCCCCAGATTCTCTCCAGGAACCATCCCATAAACCATTCCCTCATCTCCTTTCCCACTTGTCATTCTCTCGCTCCTCTTCCCATCTCCTGCTCTTTCCTGGTCCCTCAGCTGTCTCTGACGGAAGTGTGGGGTTCTTTCCAAGCCTGCAAACATCCACAGCTTGACTCCTGCTGGATTTTTAGCAGCGTGTGGAAAGCCAGGCTCTGAGCCAGCTGGAGAAGGGGGAGAGGATGCAAACACTGAGAGGAAAAAGTTTGCTCCTAAAAATGATGATGACGCTTGTGTGCAATCCTGGGCTTTCGTTTTCTCCTCTCCAAAAGAAAAAGGAAAAAAAAAAAAAGGGATATCAGTCTGGGTATGGGAAGTGAGCTGTTCAATAAATGTGTTTAAAAGGGGCAGAAAATGATCATGAGAGGCTGGGAGTGGTGGAGGCAAAAAGAGAAGGAAAAGCAAATATGTGCAAGGAAAAATGTCTACTGCAGAACTTTTCAGGTGTAAAATTTCCTGGTCCTATTTATTTATATCTGGGAGTTCCAATAACTCCAAGGAAGTCACAAAAGCAGCTGATTCCAAGAGGTTCAAATTTTTATTGAAATGGAAGTTTGCTTTCTTTTCTTCTTCTTCTTTTTTTTTTTTTTCTCTCTCCAAGCTGTGCACACTCTATATAATTTACATATATTTTTAATTAAAAGTAATTCTAATGAACAAAAGAGGTATACCTGCGTGTCAGCCACTGGGAATGGGGGTGGGAATGTGTGGGAATGCTGATGGGGGAGGGAATATAGACAGGCAACCAAAGCCATGGAGCCAAGGAGAAAAAATAATCCCTACCTTACGACATCCCATTCTTGTGCCAATTTATGGCTAATAAATCCCACACACTGTCAATGCCAAGGGAGTGCCCACCTATTTTTAATGTATTTTTGGTTTTGGGGTGGTTTTGCTTGATTTTTTCACTATTTGATGCCTATAATTTAATTTTTATTCATTTCTGCTGTAGCAGAGGAAGTACAACATCGCAGAGGCGAAGATGGAGATGGGCTGAGCTGGAGTTGAGTTTGGGGCTGTGACTTTCTTTGCTCCAGAACTGCCCGGGTTTCCCATCGAGATTTAAAAGCGTCCTTGGTGGGTGCTGGGGTGGCACTGGGAAGCCCTGCTGGAGGTGGAGCTGTCCCCATGGAATTGAGCTTGGTGGGAGGTGTTTGGCCCAGGGGAGGTGTGGGGTTGTGTCCCAGCCTCGGCAGAGGAGGGGAGAAGCTTTGGGAACTGGAAACCAGGCGGGAAAAGCCCGAGAAATGAAGACATTGCAATTGAGGAGCCCAACAGCTTTTCCAGCCTTGTGCTTGTGAAACATTTCCTGATTTTTGGGTTAGACACAGCCAAGCTGTGATGCTGGAGCTCGTTTTGGGGTCAACAACATCTGTGGGCAGAAGGAGACTCAGGCACCACATGTCGGGCGTGGCTGGGACCCCAATTTTTCCAAAGCTTTTTTTCTGCACAGAGCCACCCCCAGGGAATCCCCCAAAGGTTGCATTCAGTCCCACAGGGTGCCTCCACAACATGCAGTGGTCCAAGATCGAGGAGTAAATTGTATTTTGAGTTAAAGAACACAACAATTACAGTGTATTTAGCTGTCAGTTGCATTGTGCTTTCACGGCTTCGTTATCCCACCGCTGATCCCAGAATCATCTAATCCCGGTCTGGTGATTGCCATGGAATTAGGTGGGCAGTGGTTACTCTGGAAGTGACTAATTTCTCCCCAGAAATGTGTGCCAGGCATCTCCAAGAGGATTAATCCAAATCCTAATTCTAAACTAAACTCTCCTGGAAAATAACTTCTTGGAAAACCTCAATCTTCCAACTCCGCTCGTTTCCCCGGAGCTCCTCAGGTTTGGGTTCTGGCTCTTTGGGGTTGTGCTGAGACTCTTGGCTGGGGTCTGTGATGGGTTTTGGTGCTGGAAAACCAGGAAGACCCCTGAGGATACAGCCCTGTGGAACCACATTGGCGTGGGGAGCAGGGGGGCCACCGGGGGGAAGGATGGACCTGTCACACCAGCAAAATCCAGGATGAAGGCAAAGGAAAAGAGGGTGGGAGGAGCCGATACAGTCTTTTCCTCCTCTTTTTAAGGAGTTTGTTATTATGGCATTTCCATGTGGATTTCCAACGGAATAGGCGGGAGCGGGAGGATTCAGGTAGGATGCGAAAGGAAAAGGTGACTCCCAGTCTGGATGTGGATGTGCCTGTTCTACCCTGGGCCCCAAGAAACAGCTTCTACTTTTCCCCAAGTGGTCCAAAACAACACCAGGAGCTGTCAGGAAGAAAGCTGTCGTCTCCCTCTGATTGTGATTTTATGTTTTGAAGAGCCTGATGTGATTTCTTTGATTTCTTTCCTTATGGATTTGTTTCTTAGCCAAGAATAATAATGCTGACAGTAACAATAAACAGCAAAATTAGGGGGGAAATTACATTTGTCAGTGGAAGAATCGGACAAAAGAAGTTGCAAAATTAACCATATTCAGAACTAAGCTGGAAATTCTCCCCTGTGAGGGTGGGGAGGGGCTGGGATGGAATTCCCAGAGAAGCTATGGCTGCCCCTGGATCCCTGGAAGGCCAGGTTGGACATTGGGGCTTGGAGCACCCTGGGACAGAGGAAGGTGTCCCATGGCAGGGGGTGGCTTTAAGGGCCCTTCACCCCAAACCATTCCATCATTCTTTAATAAGAGGCCTTGAAACTTGAGGACGACCATCCCAAACCAATCCTCGGGTGGTTTTCCATCATTTCCATAATTTCTGATGCCCTGAGAGGCACAGAGAGCTCTTTGTCTGCCCCACCCCTCACTCCACGTCTCAAATCTCACCAGCCACGCTGCTGGGTGGGTTTGGGGGGTGATTTTTTCCCCACCAGCAGCCCCCAAACCTATGCTGGTGAAATTTCCCTACACACAGGGATGCTTGGAAGGGGCAAAGTCACCCCTCTGCTGCTCAGGCTGCTCCCAGGGCAGAGCCAACCTCCCAAAATTTTCTGTTGCTCCTCGAGGGCTGAGGGGAAAAAAGATATCCCTGAGCCTCAGGATTCTCATCCATAAATCCAGCCCACAATATCCAAGATTTTACAGTGCTGCCAACTCTGACAATTTTATGATGGGTCTCATGTGATTTGCAAAAGTGTGGTTTAGTTTTTTTCTCTTAAAATTTCCAGTTCCTGGAGACCAGTGAATACAGGAGACTCTCAAAGGATTCAGAGTATTTCCCCCACTGCCCTACTTTTGATTTTCTTTTTGTTTGATTTTAAAATATTCTGTAAAGCTGGAAATTTTACTGGAGAGAAAAGTGAGGCAGAGAAAAACAGACAGCTTGTGGAGGTAGGACTAGAACTCATCATGGGACAAAAAATATTTTGTTTTGGGTTTTTAAATTTTTTTTATTTGCTTGTTTTTAAATTTTTTCTTCTGGAAAAGTGACTGCCTTTTTTTGAGCAATAAAAATGTCCAAGTTTTAAGTGAATGGCAAATGTTCAGAGAGTGGCTTGAATAAACTCCCACCCCCAAAGAGGAGCAATACTTTGTTCACATTTTGATTTTACTCCCTCAGACTTTCAAAGCAAATTTTTCGAGCTGAAATCATTTCAGAGAGACGTGTTTCACTTGGAACCCATCACACCCAGTGGCTCCAATATCTCCTACTTCCTCTTTTTTTGGCTGAAACAAATCCCTCAGACTCGGTGCCTGGTTCTGACTGTGGCGTTTGGAGGTTTTGTCCTGCACCTGTGAGGACTCAGCTAGGGAAAAGTGGATTTAAAAATGTTCATGGCACAAATAAAGGTGAGAAATAAAGGTTCTACAGTCAATCAGAAGGGCTGGTTGAGCATCCTGGCTCCGAGTTCTCCTGGGAACACGTGGGAAAAGCTCATTGCTGCCCATCCTGAGGGCTCTGCAGGTGCCCTGCGTTAGGCAGCAGCAGCTGGACACAATCCCAAATCTCCTGGAGGAGCCCTCCCACCACTGGGATGGGAGGCAGAGCACAGGGGAGGGTCGGGCTTTGTGGAGGTTTTGTATCATCTCCCTGCAGTGAGAACATTTCAGGACAGGTAAGTGGAAAAAAAATGGGATGTGATGGGAATGTGGGAATTGGTCAGTGTGGATGGGTTTCTGTGTGCTGCTCTCACTCGAGGGTGGAGAACACGCCTCAATCAAGAGTTTGGTTTGACTTGAGACTGAAGGAATGAGGTGTAACTCACCTCAGGGCAAAAAATGGAGCTTGAGTTATGAACAGGAAGTGCTGAAGTGGAGGGGAAGGGGCAAACCCCTGCGGCAGTGCACGGCGACCCCTTTAACAGTCCCTATATCCGTGTTTTTGCTGTGGAAGGTCAAACCAGTTTGTTATTATTGTTGTTGTTGTAATAACCTGCTGCTGCTGCTCCTCTGTTCTGTGGGAGCAGGCACATGGAGAACGCCTTTCCCAGGGTGTGTCCGTGTCCCCAGGGTGCTCTGTGCTCTGCTGATGTCCCTGTTACCCACTCCAGGGACCCTAAATTCATCAATATTTCACTTCAGCGTTCCCTTAGACCTGGAATCAGGAACTTGCGTCCTGTCCCTGTGGTTTCCAGGGGAACATTCTCCTGAAAAAGCACTGAGGCACTCATGATGGAATACCAGTTCCTCTTTTCCTGCTCTTTCTCTGTGGAATTCTGACCCATCCTTTATAGTCCCATCCCTGGCCAGGTTTCTGCTCCTCCAGCTCAGCTTGCAGCTGATCTTTGCTCCATGGTTTGCTCGAATTTTTCACCAGGACCCCCAGGTCCTGCTCTGCAGAGCTTTTCCAACCCCAGCCTGAGCTGACTTTTGGGATTGGCCGTGCTGGGGGAGGGCTTTGCTTTTGAATTTTGGGGAGCTCCTGCCACCCACTTTCCCCACCTTTTTGGGGTCCATCTGAGCAGCAGCTCTGCCTCCTGTGTGCTGCTCCCTGACCTTGATGCCCTGTCCCATCATCCCAGTCTTTATTACATGAAGTTATTCCAAACCATGGGTGCCATTCTGATCCTTGAGGGATGCTGCCTGTAGCCAACCCCCACCCGGAATTTTGGCTGCTAAAGATGGCCTCTGATGGCCCAGCCAACTTTTCAATAATTATTTTCTACTTCTCCAGCCCGTACCTCTTTCATTGGGATTTGGAGATCACTGTGGGGGGCTGTTAAAGGAATTTGTGGGTCCTGATGTTCCTCAGAAACTCACACTGGGCAGTGCCCCAACATTTCCCATCACTGCAAACCTGAGATATCTGTGTGCAACTCCTTCATCAGAATGTTTAATTAGGAAAAACATGGTCCACCAGCCCCCAGGATGGCTCTTGTGAGGCACAAACCTGGAGAAAGCAAGCCCAGCCGAAGCCTGGTTGGAAAGCTGAGTAGAATGATGAATTTGGGGCTGTTCCAGCAGGGAAGGAGGGGGAATTCCATGCTTGGAGAGCTTTTAATGTAAGGCAGGGGCTCCTGTGGATGGTCTGTGCTGCTGGGACAGCCTGGAGCTGCTCAGGGAGTCGGGAGAAGAGGAGCAATTGTAATTTTCCTTCTTTTTTTAACCAACCCACCTGAAACAATAAAGTATATTTTTATGTAAAGTGTCTCCTAGAAGAGGAAGCGTCAGAGCTGCTGATTTTTGGCATAAAATATGGGGATTTTTGGCATAAAAAATGAAAAATATGGCTGCTGGCCACCCCAGTGTCCCAACTTGCTGCTCAGCTGTAAATAGTATTCAAAGAAGGAACAAAACATGGGAAAGTCAGGAACCAAAAGGGTCGACTCCTTCCTGGCTGTGCTACAGCATTAAATAATAATAAAAAAGTAATCTCAAATATTTCCCCACTGCCTTCTTCCAGACATTGTGGTTCAGTCTGTGCCAGTCCTTGAAGGCTTTTACCCATAAGGAAGGGAACTCTGGGTCTGAGCAGGATTATCACTATCCCAGAGCATTCCTGAGCCTGATACGGGATTATTTTCCAGGTTGGGTTGCTTGGATTTTAATTCTGTTGACAGAGCTGTTAATAAAGGCCAGGAGAGCCCTTGTGATCGTGGCAGTTGTAGGGTTTTTTTTTGATCACTTTGATGGGATATTGATGGATGGGGAAGAACCCCTTGGATAATTGGCTGTGTCCAGCTGCTGGACGGAATTCCAAGAGCCAGGAAATTCCTGAGAGCCAGGAAAAGTTGAGCAGGTACTGCTTAAAGAATGAATTGGCGGGAGAAACTCTCCAAGCTCAATGTCATTTCACTGAGGACGCCCAACATTCAATCTGAAATTCCTAACTCTGGTGGTTTTTTTTTTTTCATTTGTTTGTTTTTTGGAGTTTTTTCCCCTGTTTTTTCTGTTTTGTTGAAGGTGGTTGAGTTTTGCTCGTGAAGGTCCCAAAAGCTCATTTCTTTAGGAAATTAAGCTACTCCTAAACTCTCTGGAGCAACTATCCCTTAACCAAAAGGTTTTATCCGTCAGTCTGGTCCAGGGTGGGGCTGCTACCGGGAATTCCAGCAGGAATATTCTTTTAGGTTATAGACAAGCTCATGCAGGGTTAGGTTGGAGAAAAGGAGCCTCGCGTGGGGTTTTAAAATTTATTTTCTTGCTTAATCCATCCTGATGAAGTTCAGTGCTGCAGTAATGTATTAATTGAATCCTGTTGGGATCTGTTCTCCTTCAGGACAGAGGAGTGGGATAACAGAGGAAAATGTTCTTTGTATATTCGGGATAATAGAAAGCACAGCCATTGTCCAGACCTGGCTTGTGCAACTCATTGCCTGCCCCATTTGGGATTCCATCAAGGACATGATCCTTGCCTGGAGGAGAGGAATTAAATGGTGGGGAAAAAAGGAATAAAATGGCACTTGGAATTCCGTCAAAGACGTGATCCTTGCCTGGAGGAGAGGAATTAAATGGTAGGAAAAAAAGGAATAAAATGGCACTTGGAATTCCATCAAGGACGTGATCCTTGCCTGGAGGAGAGGGATTAAATTGTAAGAAAAAAAAAGGAATAAAACAGCCAAGCCAGGAAACCCCCCAGACTGCAGCCCAAGACAAGCGAACGCTGCTCTCTCCTCACACTCCGGAGTGACCCCGGCAGGGAGATGCTTCCCTTGGATCCCAACCTTTCCAAAGCCCTCGTGGCAAGGAGCAGCTCCCTGGTGCCACGACCCTGAGCTGTCCCCTGCTCCCCTGGCTCGTGCTGGTGCTGAGGGGGCTCTTTCTCGGTGTCACTGATGGCCCTGACCTTTATGTTCAGTCTGTGCCCGAGTTCACCCGGCTCCCCCTCGCTGCGGAGGGATCGGGCTGGGAGAGCCGGCACCGCTTCCTCCCCATCCGCCTCCCGGCTTTCCCCGGGATGGAAAAATCCTCAGGCTACCTGCACCCATTCCTGAAGCCAAGGGGATGAGGGGAAATGGCAGAAAATCCCTTACATGGCTGGGAATTTTGGAGACATAAAAGCTTTTCTTTGAGAGCAAATACTTTCTTTAATTTTTTTTCTACCCCCCCCTTCTCCTTCTCATGGCATTAGGGCTCAAGAAATTCCTTGGAAAATAATTTGTCAAGCTCCCCGCCTGATCAAAGACACATATAAAAGGAGCCCTTTTTTTTTTTTTTTTTCCAAGGGGAAAAACTCCCCCTCCGAGCTCAGAATGAATTGGCAATTCATTTACCAACTGTCAGATAAAGTAGCTCAATCCCTATCACGTCTTTAGCCAGAGCTGTGGCCAGAAGGAAGCAATTCCCGGCCCACTGTGCGTCCATGTTTGGGGTATGTTAGTGATTAGGGTATTCCTGCCTGGGGGATGCAGAAAGATATGACTCAGATTCACAAAAGAGCCATAAATCTCCCTCCTTTTATTCAAAATGTGTGTTTTACGGCCATTTCCTGGCCAATTTCTGCCTCGGATAAATATGTAACATATCTGTGTGTGTATAGTTTTGTAGGGCTGAGTGTTGGGCTTCCTCTCAGGAGCGAACTGGCTGCTCAGAGCAGCAGAGAGCCCCGCTCCAACTTTTCCTTTCATTCCCAGGAGAATCCCCTGTTGAGCCTCCATTCCCTTTCCTGGTGGCACCTGCTCCCGTTCTCCTTGAGCCGGGATCCCTGCAAAGGGACTGGCTGGGAGACAGGATCTGGAGGACCCCAAAAAGGATTGATTCATCCATGGATTGAAAGGACAATGCAGAGCTGAAGGAAAAGGCAGGAAAAGTCAAGGCAGGGATATTCCTGTGGCTTTAGACCCCCCATCGTTGGCTGCACAAGCAGAAATGCCCAATATCTTGAATTGAGTCATCTTTTGGCACAAGGGGCTGCAATGCCTCACTGGGATCAGCTGAAGTAGCTGAGAAACGCTCACCAAACACCATTTGCTCTTCATGTTTGGCCAGAGGATGAGTTCCAGGAAGAAGGAAGAACAGCAGGAA
Source organism: Pardalotus punctatus (assembly GCA_013400915.1). Taxonomy (NCBI): domain Eukaryota; kingdom Metazoa; phylum Chordata; class Aves; order Passeriformes; family Pardalotidae; genus Pardalotus; species Pardalotus punctatus. Next base: position 22,701 of record VZTX01016626.1, read on the forward strand.
CAACTGTGCTCCTGGAGAGTAACAGCACTCGGCTTTCCATCGGGGTCCTGCTCTTCCAAGTCACGCAGAAAGCTGATTCCCCTCACTAAAACAACAGGAAAACCCATCCTCTTTGCAGGAAAGCAGTAAATTTGGGGGTCTGGCATTGCTGGGACTTTATTTTTAGCTCTTCCTTCTAATCCTTTAAGCCTGTAGTTCCTTTCTGTTTCCTTTCCCCCCCCCAAACCAGGAGCTGCAATCGCTTGGCCCCGGTTCAAAGTCTCAAAGCCAAGGGCAAAGCTCCCAGATCCCAGAGCAGCCTGCAAGGGGCCTAAGGTTTATCTCCTGGAGGGTTTGATCTGAAAGCTGCTGGAGTTGGTGGGAATCTTCCCCCCACAACCCTCAGGAGCTTTTTTTTGCCCTCAGACATAGCCAGCCTGGCTGGCAGCACCCTGGGCGCACGTGGTGGTTAAAAATAACACAGGTGGTTGCACAGAACGGCCTCAAAATGCTCCCTAAACTGTGGGCCGAGGTTGGAATTGATCTCAGAGACCCAGGGGGATGCCTTGAATGAAAGCAAGAAGGACAGAGGTTGATGCCTGGGGATGATGGGAATTTCTCCTAAAGGTGGGTGGCAGAGGGAAACCTCACTCCCCGGAGTGAAATTCGTGTTATGGGTGAGCTTTGGATGCTTTTCAAGGGAGAAGCACTGCCAGGCTGCTTTTTTTTTTCCTCTTTGCTGCTTTTCAGTGATTTTTGTGGGTTTCACATCGTGGATTTAGACCCTTCCATGAGCCATTCCCAGCAGGTGAATAATCCTGTGGCTCCCAGCAGCAGGAGCTGTTGATTCTTTTGAATTATTTATCTCTGCATCAGGCACTGGGATCATTAATTAGCAGAGGAAAGAACTTCTGGAGATCCCCCAAATGCTGGGTTTAGTTTTCTAAACTGGGTATCAGGGAAGTGTTCCCAGAGATGTTGTGGACACAGGGAAAAGAAGTGAAGTGAGCTTACTTTTATATAAAGTATTTTAACGTGTCTATAAAATATTTTCAATCTGCTTGATTGGTGGGCAACCAAAACCAGCTTTTAATTCTCTACCTGAGGTGCCCCTTTGACTTCAACAAGGACCCAGCAGACCTAAAACCTTCCCCACAAGTGTCTTTCAGCTCTGCCTGCAGCTCTCAGCTTCATTTATTTTTTTTTCCCCCTGGTGGTATCTCCATTTCAGGCCCCCTGATGTAAACATTTCGAAGCACATGCTGGTTTTAACAATGATTCATCCTATTAAAGTCCAAGTGGCTCCTCTCAGGATGCTTTCCAGAACTAGGCAATAGATATAAAAAGGGCAGGGACCACGACTTCCCTGGCCTATCTCAAGTGCCTGATACTTCAGGCACAATTGCAGAGGAGCTGGGCTCCCTTGGCTCTCTATTAAAGCTGCTTAGAAACAGGATTTATAGGGGTTTTTTTNCTTTGGATGCTTTTCAAGGGAGAAGCACTGCCAGGCTGCTTTTTTTTTTTCTCTTTGCTGCTTTTCAGTGATTTTTGTGGGTTTCACATCGTGGATTTAGGCCCTTCCATGAGCCATTCCCAGCAGGTGAATAATCCTGTGGCTCCCAGCAGCAGGAGCTGTTGATTCTTTTGAATTATTTATCTCTGCATCAGGCACTGGGATCATTAATTAGCAGAGGAAAGAACTTCTGGAGATCCCCCAAATGCTGGGTTTAGTTTTCTAAACTGGGTATCAGGGAAGTGTTCCCAGAGATGTTGTGGACACAGGGAAAAGAAGTGAAGTGAGCTTACTTTTATATAAAGTATTTTAATGTGTCTATAAAACATTTTCAATCTGCTTGATTGGTGGGCAACCAAAACCAGCTTTTAATTCTCTACCTGAGGTGCCCCTTTGACTTCAACAAGGACCCAGCAGACCTAAAACCTTCCCCACAAGTGTCTTTCAGCTCTGCCTGCAGCTCTCAGCTTCATTTATTTTTTTTTCCCCCTGGTGGTATCTCCATTTCAGGCCCCCTGATGTAAACATTTCGAAGCACATGCTGGTTTTAACAATGATTCATCCTATTAAAGTCCAAGTGGCTCCTCTCAGGATGCTTTCCAGAACTAGGCAATAGATATAAAAAGGGCAGGGACCACGACTTCCCTGGCCTATCTCAAGTGCCTGATACTTCAGGCACAATTGCAGAGGAGCTGGGCTCCCTTGGCTCTCTATTAAAGCTGCTTAGAAACAGGATTTATAGGGTTTTTTTTCCCTCTAGGAAACCCTCTTTGTTCAAACATCCCCAACAGGCTCAGATTGTTGGGGTTTTGGGCAGCTCCAGGCACGGTTCAGAGCAGGGGGAGAAGAGAGAAGGGGAGTGGGATGGGATTTGGGCTTTTATTATCGGCTGGGAAACAAAATAATTGAGTTGAGAAATGTCAATTTCCCAGCTTTTGACCCAAACATTCGGCCTTCAATAGGTACAGCATGGAAAAGGGATTTTTTTTCACCCTGATTTGTGACACTCAGGATGCTTTACACGGCTGGGGAGGGACGTGGCTGCTCCCAGCTGGGCCCAGGAATTTGGGAAGCTCTGGAAAAGGTCCCTGGCTGTGTCCAAGATCTCCAAATGTCCCTGGGAAGTGGCCTTGGTGCTGCCCCAGGGATGTCCCAGCACCCAGAGGGTTCTCCAGGAGCCTGTGGAGACAGGGAAAAGTCAGGCAGGACGGACAAGGAGCATCCTTGGATTAAATCTGGACGTCTTTTTGTGAAAGAAACCCAAAGCTCTCTCAGAAATGGGGCATTTTTTGCTGCCACCTTGGCAGAGAAGGTCAGGGAATTTTGGGGGATGTCCATGGGGTGTTTTCCCAGCATCCATGACCTTCTTTGTCCGTACCCTCAGCTGGCTGGACCTCAGCCAGCCTTGCCTGGCTTTGTCAGGCTGCTGCCGAGCCCGGGCTCTTCCCAAAAATAGAAATCAAAAATGCATCCATTGATTTTTTTTTTTTAAATTAATTTTTAAACTATTTTTTCTTTTTTTTTTACAAACTGAGATGGAGTAAGGGTTTTACAAACAGTGTGTTTTTCATGAGAGACTTAAAAGCCAAAAAAAAATAAAAATTGTCCGAAACTGAAGCTATGGCAAAATTAATCATGGCAAAATTAATCTTTTTCATTGCAAGATGATTCAATGCAGAGCAATGCTTTACTTCTTTAATGATTTATCAACTGTCTCCAAATAGACCAGGTAATTTAAGTTAAAAAGTTATCATTCTGTTGAAAAATCACCTTTTTTTCCTTGGGGGGAAAAAAAAAAAAGTTTCAAGAAGAAAAGCTTTCTCTGGGTATCAGGGAAGTGTTCCCAGAGATGTTGTGGACACAAGGAAAAGAAGTGAAGTGAGCTGACTTTATAGATTATTTATATAAAGTATTTTACTGTGTCTATAAAATATTTTTGATCTGCTTGGTTGGTGGGCAACCAACACAATATTTTTTGGGGGGAGTTTCTACCTCTTTAGACATTTAAAGAGGATTTCCAGGGACTACTGAGACCTCAGCAAAAAGAAAAATTGATAGCAGGACATTACCAGGGAGAAAACAAAATCCCAAACCCCTGAGCATGGCCCAGCAGTGACTTTAAGGGAAAAAAAAACCAAAACCAATAGGATTTCCAGGAAAAGCCTCGAGATGCTGGTGGTGAGGCTGAGCGAGGGAACACCTGGGGAAGATGGATGAAGAGACAGCCAATGTGTGCCTGTGATGGATGAGGAGTGGGCCTGGCTTGAGTCGGAGTTTTTGGGAGATATTGCTGCTGTGGTGCAGGGCAGAAAACTCCCGGATGCTGCAGGGATCCCAGACTGTCAGGCATCACTTGATAAGGTTCCACGGGTGAGATTATTCATTTCCAGAGGGGGAAGCAGAGGAAGAGGTGGAAGAAGCTGTGGGGCAGAAAGCGGCTTGGAGAATTCTCTCTGTGCATCCAGCTCGATATGTAGATGTGTGGAAAACCAGAAATTTTTATGTCCATCTAATTGCTTACCTAAAACAGCCATTCCTGCTCCTCCTTCCTGGCAGCAGGGAGCAATTCCCTGTGCTTGAATCCTGCCTGCTTCAGCTGGGAGATTATTTTAGGGATTCACTCCCAGGATGCCCCTTTGAATTTGAGTTTTGGGTTGTTTTTTGCTCCCCTGTGTGTTGGATGGTGGAGCTGGGATCAGAGGGTGGTGTTTGGCGATGCACAGATCCATCCCTGCTCTTTTCTTTCTTGAAAAAGAATCATCTCTTTTTTTTCTTGGCCACACTGTGGCCAAGGCACCGAATTCCCCTTTTTCAAATGTGATGGATAACCAGGCAGTGCCTCAAAGTTGGTTAAATGAGTCCACAGCATTTCCCAGCTGGATAAAGACAGGGAGCAGATAAGGGAAGCTGATAACTTTGGCTTTTGGGAGTGATCAATGGCCTCGAGATCTGCCTTATTAACACGGGCAAAATGAAGGATTTGGAGCATCCCTGGAGCTTGCAGTGCCTGAGAGTCTGGAATGTGCAGCCCTATATCCCCTGCCTTTCAAATGGATCACTGGGGTTTTCTGAAATGTAATCTCTGGCTTTATTTGTTTCCGTGCCATTTGAAATTCTCTCAGGAATCAGAGCGGCTGGGCTGCGTTCCCTGGCCTTCGGTAAGGTTGTACCTTTTGGAATTTCACTTTTGGAGGTGGAGTTTTGAGGGATGTGTCCAAAAGGGAGGGAGGCAGAGCCAGGCAGCTTTATGGATTCTGCTTCTGTTCTTCCTCCACACGAGGCACCGAGCTGCTCCTTCCTGCTCTGCTCTCCAGGGCCTCAACAACGAGATTTCTTTAATTCCTGATCAATAATGACTCTTTTTGGCACAAAAATGGGTATTTCTAAGACCATCAGAACGGTTTTTAGGTCATAGGGAAGAGCCAGGCTGTTAGGACAAAAGAAAAAGGAGGAAGGCCTGAAGCTTTCTCATAAATCCCAGAAATCTTTTGATGCCTTCGGCTCTAAAGCTACAATGGGATTAAAACCCACAGCTGGCAAAAGAATATGGGACACTTCTTCCCTGGAGCGAGGAATGAGCTGGGAATTCAGGCCAGATACAGTCATGGCATCACCTTGGGATGCCAAAAAATGCCTGCCCTGCTTTGGGGTTGTGAGGGAGGAAATCACTGCCCTAAGAACTGGGGCAACTGTCCACTTCCAAAATGTTCTCTTTGAGGGGACACCTGAACCCCTAAATCGAGGGTTTTCAATTTAGGAAGAGACTCCACACGGTCAGTGACCCATACTTGTATTGGGAATGTCCAAAGGCAGTGGGAGCCTTAGGGGAAAAAGGGAATTCCGGACAGAACTCTTCCCTGGCAGCACAGTCAGGTGATGGAGGTGGTGGCCAAGAAGGCCACAAAGGTCTCGTGTGCTTTTAGGACCCAGTTAGAGACATTTTTACAGGAAAAGAACTTTGTGGGAATTTCACACGGAAAGGAGGGGAATGAGATGCAAAGTGGGAGCAGGGATGTGTTTTGGGAACCGTCCCCTGAGATCTGTGCCCTGACCTCCTTAATTCCATCCTGAAAGGCACTTTTCCAAATTCCCACCCTGGTTTGGTTTATAGGAAGCTGCCTTGAATCAATTCCTGGGAAGAGCAGGCCCGAAAGGAGCAGGAGCCATAATTTTTTTAGGGGAATGTCCCTGGGAGCTGCACTCTGCGCTTGCATCCAGCTCTTGCATTTTCCTGCAAGCCCCACTATAACTAATGTGCAAAAAAAGACTCTAAACCCTC
>VZTX01016627.1:0-24952 GCA_013400915.1 Pardalotus punctatus
TATGACCCACTGCCACGCTTTTCTTTTGCCAGGTATGTTTTCCTCAGGTGCCAGCAACTGCTGGAGAGTGGAGCAGGTGGGCTGGACTTCTTGGCCTCACCAGGAACTGGTTCTAGGCTGAGGATGTTGTTGTTTCTATAAACCATGGGAATGCTGGAGCGAGTTCTCTGGCTTGGGCTGGGTGTGAGAGGAGCACATGGAGGTCACACGGTGAGGATGCAGGTGGCTGAAATGGGAGTGTTTGGCCTCACATCACACCTGGGCCGTGAGCAGACCCGTGTGGCTCCTCCAGCACTGGGATCCACTGGGTTCTCCCAGTCCTCCTGGGGCTCAGGCAGGTGGCCTTGTCCTCCTGCATCCTTCACACAGCCATGGGTGCTCCCAGGGCCTGCAGGGTCTCATCACTCCACAGCTGCTGTTGTTCTAAGACCTGTGGGAGGTGTCTGCCCTGCAAACACAGCCCCACAGAACAGCCAGTGCTGCCCAGGGCCGTGATGGGGGTGGGCAGCATCAGGAAGCTGCTCCCGCAGAGCTTTAGCAGGGAGGGAAAGACTCATCACAGCCAGGTCATGTATTATATAAAACATGTTGTTTCTGTCTCATCGTGTTTAGTAAATGCTCTCTGCTAAAGCCTTTGAGTTATTGTGGTGGTTTCCATTTAAAATACATGTTCAGGCTGGTTACCTAATCACTTTCTGCCAAAAAAAACAGCCCAAACTTGCTGTTTCTCAGTGCAGACCTGGTTCTGTAGCTGGACACAACATGTATTCCTCTGTCTCTTCAGCCACTGTTTATTCATCCTTCTTGCTCTCTACAAGTCCCTGGCAGGAGGGTGGAGCCGGGGCTTGGTCTCTTCTCCGAAGTAACAAGCAATAGGACAGGAGGAAACAGCCTCCAGTTGTGCCAGGGGAGGTTTAGATGAGGGAAATTTTTTTCACGGAAAGGGTTGTCAAACACTGGAACAACCCTGGAGGGGCTTAAAAGCTGTGCAGATGTGGCACTTAGGGACATGGTTTAACAGTGAACACAGTGGTGTGAGGTTAATGGTTGGACTTGATGATCTTGGGTGTCTTTTCCAACTGAAATGATTCTGTGATCCTATGTTTTCTGTTTTTCCTTTTTACTACAGCCTGTGCAGTCAGCTAATGTCTTCACAACTTTCAAAGATTTTCCTCCCTAACCACCTACATTATTTTCCTGACCTGCTGTGACTTTCCCATGTCTTGGCATGTTCTCTGCGTTCCCTCCAAGCAATAGGTGCAAAACACTCACAAAGAGGAGGCACCTGCATCTGCTCTTCCATCAGGGTGTGCAGGAGGCTGTGGCAGTCCATTGTTGTGTTTTTCAGAAGGGAAGCTGAGAAAGTGCGTTGAACAGAACAAAGAAGGGAAGAATGGGAGACTGGGGGATGAACAATGGCAGTGGGAAATGCAGGATCCAATCTCAGTGAGGACCTGCTCCCAGCAGGGTTTGGGGTGGACAGCACTGACCCATTACAATTACAGCCATTGTCTGAGCCCCTGTGGGAAGATGCAGATCCCATCTCCTCCTCCTTAGGTCCTGCTGTGTGCACCCTCCTACCCCTTCCTGATTGTTGTGTTTGTTGGATTGAATTGCCAGCAGGCTGTACACAGCAAGCATGCAAAGCCAGCTTTGGGGGCTGCATGGCAGAACTGGGCTGTCAGAGGGGTGTTGGGGGGCTGCCCTTGCCTCTTGTGGTCTCTCTTTGGATTTAGCTGTATTTTCTCCCTCACTCTTCCCCTTGTACCGAGGAGAGGCCGGCAGAGCTTTCATAGGAGGCAAAACAACACAAGCCAGCAACTGCAGGCTTCCATGGCATCCAAGAACGGCCCTTGGCTGTCCTGACTGAAGAGGGATGCAGCCCAGCACGGACCTTGTTTCCAGGCTGGCATCTTCCAGCCTACCTGTTCTCTTTATACAGTGCTTTGATACGTTTGCTCTCATCTGTCTATTCATGTGCGTAAAGATTCATTGAAACAGGTGATTATTCATCCATGAAGACAGTTCCTCAGGCCTTCCACCAGACTGCTGCCAACCTCAGCTGCTTCGAGGCTCTCCAGGTGTTTGAACGGGATGATGAGAGAAAACAACAGCTTACTGGAAATTATCTCTTTCTGAAGAAACTCGTCATCACTGTTAACTACTTGCTCTTCCCTCAGGTGCTGACATTCTGTGTCTTCTTGTGAGCTGGGTTTTAATGTCCCTTTATTTCAGATGATCTTTTTTCTGCTTGAAAGGAGATGTCCATCAGAGGCCCTGGGAGCAGCCTGGCATGTTTGGGAAGGGGATGACTCACTGGCTTGGCTGCCTGAGCAGCCGTGCAGCCCCCTGAGCCCTGACGCTTGGGAAAGCTGTCTGTGGCCACCTGACATGCCCAGGGAGCTGGGCCAATGGCAGCCCCTCCCCGAGGGGCAGCTCAGAGTCCCCACACGAGCTGGAGAAACACTACTGCAGCCGCTTCCCACCGAGCCTTGGCCCCTTGATGCCACTGCGGGAGCCCTGAATAGATTTGAAAACTAATTTGCTGCTCAGAGCATCAATAGATGTACGTCACTTGTCCTTTCTGCTGCATTTAATGAGTTTCCAAGGTACTGCAGCCAGTTCCAGAAGGCTGCCATCAAAGGATCTTCGCTTCCATCAGAAGCCTCGTGCCCCTCAGCGCTCTGTGCTTCTCACGTCTCGCATGTCTCTTATGAATTCAACGTGGAGCACATCGTATAATTTCTTGCAACCATCCTTTCCAGACTGTCTCCACTTTTTTTCTGAATGCCTTGAAAACAGGGGATGGGAAGGAGGAAGGGCTCTTCCTGCAGTGAGGTGGTGTTAGCTGGAGTCCAGGCGAAATGTGGGTCATGCTAAATGTCCTGTCACTGCTGCTCTCCACAGTCATGACTCCCTCAGTCCTTCCCTCCCGGTGCTCAGCCGTGCCTGTTCCCTTCTGTTAATCATCCTGGAGCTGGCTTTGGGCATCTCTGCCTTTGTCAGCCTCAGCTGTCACCGTGTGGGACAACATCTCCATGTGAGTGAGGAGGGAGGGGATGCACTGGTACTGCTAGACTGACAGCCAGGGGACCACGGGCACAGCCCTGCAGCGGCAGTTCTAAGGGACAGGTCATTAATCCTTAGCTGACTCTGCTGAGATCAATAATTAGGGCTGTTGCTTTGTATAAACCACCAGGTCAACCCAGGAATTGCCTTATTGAAGTGGACGTGCCGGCCTGGCTGGCTGGAAAGGCCCCGTGGCTGGATTGCAGAGGAAGGAACATAAAACCCAGGTGCTGACGGTGAGGGGACATGTAAATGAGGTTTCCCTAAGCCTTGAGCAGCTCAAACGTGCCATACACGATGAACCACACGGGTTCTTGGGTTTTATCTGTTTCTGTCAGTGCAACAGGGAGGGTTGAAGAGGGTTTCTGGTCTATGCCTGGTGTACCAGGGTGGCTGCTGCCAGCATCCCTCTGCTCCCTGGCTGCTCATGGGAGCCTGTGGGAGCTCCTCTGCGTGTTCCTCCTCTGATTGTGGAAGCAAGTTGTGTCACATTTCCGTACACACTGTGTCATAAAAGGCCTTAAATATGATTTTAGTTTGTTTGCATGTCTTACAATGCGCAGGAACTCACCGGAGTTGTTTTCCAAATTAATACCCCTCTGCTTTTACTTAACAAGGTCTTTTTCCAAGCTGAGAACAGTAATGACTCTGAGATTTCCTTTTAAAAAATGCATTTTCTTCTCAGGTACTTCATATTGAAATCTGTCTTAATTTCAGTTCAGCTAGTGTGTGAAAACACACGGTGAGGCATTATTAGTCCCTGAAGGAAAAAAGACAGATGGAGCCCAAAATGGAATTGGCTTTATGATTAATTGAAACCTTCAAGAGGGCAGTGGCGTCAGGGCTTGGTCCTACTCTGGCAGCACCTGGGGATCAATTCAGCTGGCATGAAAAGCTCAGGGGAGACGTACAGATGTCACCTGGCAGAGCCAGCCCTGGGCTGTCCCCTCCCGGTGGGACCTGTGGCTGGAGGAGGGCGGGGGTGCCCCGGGTGTGGGGTGAGGGCGGTGGGGGTCAGGGTGACGGGAGGGGACGGTGCCATGTCGGGGTCCTTGCGTGGGAAGACGTGCTTGGGTAATGAGCTGCTATTTCTGCCTCAAGCCTCCCGCAGCTGTGCACGATGGCTCTCGTGTCACTGCACAGAGAGCTGAGCTGGGAGGAGGGGAACGTTTTTATCGGAAAAAGCTTGGGAACAGGGATGTGGAGGTGTGGAAGTGGCATGGGGTTTGGGCACTGCTCTGGGTTCCTGCTCCACGGACGACCTCCACAAGTTCCTCAGGTTTCCCATCCTTGCCTGCGAGAGGGAAGGGGGTAGTGGAGAAATACCGGGTGGTGTTATGTGTGGTGGCTTCAGCATTAGTGGATGTTTCTGGAGTCTGTAGCCACAGACATTTACATCATTTTCTGCTGGAAAGGAGGAAGAAAGGTGTTGCAGAAAGGAGAGTTCTCCATCATGTGTTGGGAGCAAGTCTGGCTTCGCAGCTCATGGCAGTGCATTCATAGACAACAAGTTCTGAGCAGCTCTGGAGCTGGGGAGATGCAGCAAAGGCAAAGTTGCTTTGCAAAGGCAAATCGAGGTCAGTTATGGAGCTATGTCAGCACGTCTGTTTGGGAAGGGCATGAAGGGGATGGTTAAGGGCACTTGTGGCAGCCCCAGGAGATGCCCCGTTTCCCACCCATTGCTCACCTCTGTGCACAGGTTGTGCTGCCATGGGGCACTTGCCAAAAAGAGGGCCTCCCCCTGAGGCAGCTGAATGAGGCCGAGCTGTTGAGAATAATTTAAGGAAGGATTTGGTGTGGAAAGTTGGAGTTGCCTGTGGGGATGGTGGTTTGAGCTATGGACATGGCCAGGGACCCACGACTGTGTGTGCTTGGCAGGTGTGTGTACACTGAACTGGTCTTGCTGGGGCAAACTGGGTAGCAGAGGCATCCATGGGTCCCTCAGCTGGGAAGAAGGTACAGGGGACACATCTCCCAGGACAGTCTTTTCACAGACACCAGCACCCTGTCCGGTGGTGCAGCAGCAGCACCAATTAAGAATGTGACTGGGGCCTCACTAATTGTGCTGAGGAGTGGGAGCACTGCTGGAAATGAGCTGATCCTGCAGATCTGTGGGGAGCTGAGCAAACTCCTGAAAAGTCATGCCCAGCACCTCCCCAAACATCAGTGTTCACTCGTTCCGACTAGTGCAGTTTGATTTTTGTTATCCCTGAGCCGCCCTAGGATGGCAGCAAGTTTGCTGAGCTCTATTTTGTACAGGGAGAAAGGCTCTGTAACTGAGCTCTCTCTACAGGACCTGGCCAGGAGAGATACTGTAAGGCTGCTGTGGATTTTCTTTTCTTTCCCTAGGGACTCTGGGGATTGCAGATCAGCGGATTGTGGATTAACGGATCAGGAATTAGAAATGCGTTTTTCATTCTTATGTTACACACTAATGAACTGACAAATTTAATTTCTTTAAATCCAGCTATTTCAGGTGGAATTGGCAAAGTTGTCTTCTGTCTCTTCTGGTACCTTGAGAATGGCTGAATCCTGATCTCTCTGAGGTCACACCATCCACATTCACTTCTTTGTCTTTAGCCTGTGGCTGCTCCAGAAGTGCACTGTGCTCTCAAGGAAGAGCCAATCCCTCTTGGGTGGCTGCTGAGAGGAGCAGGGTGTGCGTGTTCGAGCACTGCCAGGGGCTCCCTGCAGCCACATCTGCCTGTGCCAGTGCAAGGAGGTGACCTCAGCCCCGGGGAGCAGGGCTGGCACCAGCCTGGGGGCTCCAGTTTGGGTGTTTCAGTCCACTGATAGCAGCTCAGGTGTCTCCACTTGGGCAGACACCCTGTTCAACTCAGCGCTGTGGCTCTGCCAAGTGTCTCCGTGGCACAACACAGTGTTTGCCCAGCTCTAGGTGTGAGGTGTGCTTGGCTTACCTCTAGAATCAGAATATCCTGTGTTTAAGGGACTCAGCAGGATCATCCAGTCCAACCCCTGTCCCTGCACAGACCCCCACCAACCATCCCTGGCAGCGCTGGCCAAACGCTCCTGGAGCTCTGGCAGCCTCGGGGCCGTGCCCATTCCCTGGGGAGCCTGGGCAGTGCCCAGCACCTCTGGGGGAAGAACCTTTCCTGCTCTCCAGCCTGAGCCTGCCCTGGCCCAGCTCCAGCCGTGCCCTGGCTGCTGTCCCTGTCGCAGGGAGCAGAGCTCGGAGCTGTCCCTGAGCTGCCCCTCGGCAGGAGCTGCAGCCCCCGGGGAGCTCTGCCCTCAGGCTCCTCTGCTGAGCTGAACCAGCCCAGGGCCCTCAGCTGCTCCTTGTATGCCCCTTCACCATCCTTTGGACACCCTCAAACAGCTTTAGATCTTTCTGAAATTGTGTCCCAAAACTGTTCAAGAACTCAAGATGAGGCTGCTCCAGTGCAGAACAGACCAGGACAATTCCCTCCCTTGTCTGGCTGGTGGTGCTGGGCCTGATGCCCCGCAAAAAGGAAGAAAGAAAAATCAAATAGACTTTTTTTTGCCCTTGGGCTCACTCCTGTGAACGAAGCTGAGATCTTCCCCTACTCTTTTGTATCCCTCTCTGGGGAGGGTCCCGGTGCCTCGGGCAGCCCCCTTGGCTGTCACAGGTGGGAATTTGGGTGATGCTGGTGCTGGTGGCCCCGCAGGCTGCAGTGGGCTCCATGTGCCTCTCCAGCTGCACTGTTCTCCAGGTCTGAGGCAGCACCTCCCTACCCAACACCTGTGCCAGGGACAGCAGAGAGCAGAAAAAGACATTTCTGTCGCTGAAAGCCTAACGGCCTGCGCTGTGGGACCCCATCGGCGGGGGGAAAGCAGCTCCGTCATTACCCAGTCACTCTTCAGAGTTTTTGGTGAGAGCTAAACAAAACGGTCCTGGCTTTCCAGAGCAGGCTTTATTCCTGCACTCTGTGATGCTGAAAGTGGGTCTGAAAGGCGGCTGCCTCTCGCCACAAACCCCCGCAGAGCCGTGGGCCGGCCCCCGCCGGCAGAGCCGCTCCTGCTGCCGGGGCAGGAGCGGAGCCCGGGACATCCGTCACTCCCCATGACTGATGAACGGCTTTGGGGCTGTGCCTGTAATACCTTGATTAACAATTAACGTGATGGAACTGGGAAATACATCTCGCTCCTCGCCCCAAGCCGACAGGTGAGGATGGATATATGTTGCCCAGTTGATTGCTGTGCCTTATTAGAGCCTATTTAGGGTTGATTGAAAAGCAGAGGCTTTGTGTGAGGAGAGACCTTTAATCTCCTGGCAGAGCCAAGTGCGTTTCCCATCACGAAATGTTCCTTCTCTGCTGCTTACTCTAACCCCGCTTTAAACCTGAGCCTGGCAGAGACCAAAAGAAAGGCAGGATCAAAACAAAAATAATTGGGATCGCTGGCTTCCGTGGGCAGGCTGAACCCGTTATTCCTACTTATCAGCTAGTTATTCCTACATAACTCTTGCAAGAGACAATTCAGCAGTTGCAGCATCTCCTTGATGAAAAGCACTCCAATGTAATAACCATGGCAACAGTTGCTGAGGGCCGGCGTGGTGAGGGACGGAGATGTGCTCTCCAAAGGACCCAGCTTCCCTAACAAATGGCACTGCTGAGCACCAGGGAGGTGATGTATGGAGAGTTCCGTGTGCTGGCCCTTGTCCTGGTGGGGTCCCAGGCACACGTGCTGTGCAGGGGCTGCAGGCTGCCCCAGTGGACCCAGTCACAAGTCACACTGTGTTAATGGTGGGCATCTTCCCCTCTAGAGGGAAGGGCAACTTCTAATCTGAAAGCTGACAGGGGCCAGGAGGGGAACCTCGGGGGGGACACCACCTCTGATCCCAAAGTCACGGAGGATTTCCCGGGGTTTGGATGCACTGGGAAAGGCTGTGCCTCTCTGCTGTTGACCTTCACCCAGTCTGGTTGGTGCCAGTGACTGGTACCGATAATAAACACTTGACATGTCTAATTTCAGAGCTGCTTCTTTTTAAACCAACTCTAGGACTGTGTTTGAAGCCCTACAGGAGAGGTGGCAGAGGCCACGTGGTGTTGCAGGTGGAAAAGTTTGGGCATTTGCCCTGGAGGGTTGGCTCCCTGTGCATGGCAGGAGCCAGCAGAGCCTGGATTGAGCCTGGACAGTTTGTGGCGAGGGTCCTTCATCCCTGGCCATGCTCTCCCCTTGCCCAGGAGTCTTCTGAGTGCTCAGTGGTAGGACCACCAATGTCATAATGCTCTCCAAATGCTCTGCTCATAATCTTGCCTGGGGAGCAGCTTAGTTTATGGGATGAAGGCCTCTTGGGTGGCTTTGTGGGCATGGGGGTATTTTTGTCAGGCACTATTGTCTCACTGTTGTCTTATTTAATTGGATGTTTATAAGTCTGAAAAGTAAAAGAAGGAAACTCTAACGTTCACCAGAAGAAAAGAGGAGCCTGCCGAAAAGCAGCATTTGTACAGATTTTTGAGAAAAGGGCAGTAAATACTCCACCTCTGCTTAATAATAATAATAGGCAAGCTAAGTGTCTCTAAAAATATAAAATAACGTGGGCCTATTTGGAATAGTCAACATCCTTATCAGCTTGCTGCCATCTCTGCAAACAAGTTTCGCTCGAGATTCTGGGCATGATTTTCAATGGCTCAGAGCAGCTGTAGCTTCTTTGACTTCAGTGAAAAGTCTGAGTGCTTGGCACGGCGGCAAACCAAGCCTCTTCCTTTCTGCTTCAAATTGGGGCTTGATTCTAAGTGAGATGAATTTTCTCCTCCTGATAATTCTGTGCATCTGAAGTGATTACAGCTCCGCGTGAGTGCTCTTTTAGGAGATTTGAATGCAGCGTTTTCTTCCGTCTTAAAAAGGTTCCTTCAAGCCTTATGATGTTGGAGAAGGGGGGAAGAAATAAATCCTGGTGGAAGCCGTTACATCTTCCTATGCATATGAGAGATTAAAACTTGTATTTTTATAAAACACACACGGGGGCTAAATCGGAAAACTTCTGTTGAGGCGAGAGGGTTTTGGCTGGTGGGAACGTGCTGCTAAATTCTTATCTGGCAATGGGGAGGCAGAGCAGGGAGTGGTATTATTTGGAGTTCTTAGAGAGTGAGCTTTAATGTTTGCTTAACTCCACTAAAAATAGACGCCACCCTCTTTTCCTAATAGGCGGCATTTGTCACACTTGATTCATTTCCTCTCCCAAACTGAGTTCCTTCATGAATATTCATCTCTACTCCCCAGGAATCTGCCTGTCCTCAGAAGTTGTACTCACGGCGACCGTGCCATAACAATGCGAGTCAACCTTCCAGGGCTCTGGAATACCTGGCCCAATCCAGCAAAATGCGCTGGTATCAACAGCTCTCATTGATTCCTGCCTTCTCTCTGAGCTCTGATTGCTCGTTATCCCTCTCGATGAGACCCTTAACGAGTCTCCCGTTCCTGTTGTCATAGCAGCACCGCATCGCCCGGTGTAGCACAGTCTCTGTCGCTGCTAATTGTGTGATGGGAGGATCGGTTTGGCAGTTTTTCTAGTGGGGATTAGGCCAAAAGGTCCCTTCTGAACTGTGATGAATGCGGCTTCCTTCAGAAGACACTAAAACTTGGTAGTTAGAGATTTCTGAAGAGGGAGGCTTTCCATAGCAGAGAGGGAGAGCGGTCCTTACAGAGCTCTTCCATTCATGCTCTGCCACTGCTTGAAGCAGGAAGAAGCCAACCAAAGATGCCAAAGGAGAATGTAAAATGGTTCATTCCTGGTTAAGGAAGTCTGTCAGTGCCCCAGACCTTCTAAACTCGGAGGTCCAGAGCGTGTGGAAGGGCCCTGCTATTGTCATTTGCTGCTGGAAAGGAGAAATCTGCTCCTGCCTGGTGAGTAGTGTGGAAGCAGAGGTTGGACGTGGTGCTGAAGGAGCGTGAGGCCAGCAGAGCTGCTGACCCACCGGCTCTGAAGCCCTTGGCCAAAGGTGCATGAGAAGGTGTGTGTGGAAGGGCTTCTGTGGGATCTGTGTAGGTGTGTTTCACTCAGGGACCAAGGAGGAGGTGTTGGTTTTCGGGGCACTGGTGTGGGTGACAGGCCAGTTCACTGTGTGAAGGGTGCTGGCAGTCACCCACCCTGCGTGGTGCCTGCCAGCACGTGGGGCTGCAGGTTTGCTCCCTGCCACTCACTCTGTCCTCACTCCTTTGCTCACTGTTTCAGCATGTTTCAACGATAATTATTAAAGAAATCAGGGACTAAAATTGATGGAATCTCAGCAGGGTGCTGTCTGCTAGGCCTCTGAGGACCACTGTGCAGGCAGACTTCTATTGCCAGGGGGATTTAGGCATCAAAGAATCCCAGAACCCAGAGTGGTGAGGCTGGCAGGGCCCCCAGGGGCTCATCCCGTGCCACCTCCCTGCTCCAGCAGGGCCAGCCCAGAGCACAGGGCACAGCAGTGTGGCCACCCAGCTCTGCAATATCCCCAGGCAGGGACACTGCACAGCCTCTGTGCACAATCTGCTCAGGGCTCGGGCACTGCCCAGGGAAGAAGTTCTGCCTCCTGTGCAGGGGGAGCTCCCTGGGCTCAGTCCCTGCCTATTCCTCTTGTCCTATTGCTTGGCACCACCAAGGACATTTTCAGCCATGTGCTGGAAGGGTTTTACAGGGGTTGCTCTGGTGTTGTGGGTGAGAAAGACGCACAGCAGAAGGATTGATCTCATCACACCTTTCACCCTGCAAGCCCAGGAGTGGCTGTGTTGTGGCCATGGTTGGTTAAAGAAGGCACAGAGAGGCAGAGGGATGTTTGGTGCTCCACCCTGAGGAGCGATTTATCAGCCAGGATGCTGTTTGTACCTGGTAGGACCTGTGCAAGGCTCTCCCTGTCCTGGCATGGAACAGCAGGACGGCGTTTGCCCGGAGCAGGAGGGCCAGTGGCTGTGCCATCCCCAGGGATGGTGGCCCATCTGCGGGCTCACTGCTGGCTCAGCACGGAGGCAGGAAGGACTGGCTGCAAACAATTGACTCTTCCCACATACCAAGGGATGGGGATCAGCTGTGCCTGTTCCCAGAGCCCTGCTCTTGGAATACACAGGGCAGATTTGTCCCCTGCGCCTCTCACTGGGCTTATTCCACAGTGCTGAAATGTATCCAGAAGAATTCGTGACCTAAACGTAGGCATGAGTGGTGTTTTTAGAGAATGAAAAGAAAAAATAAATCCTCACCCACCTCAATCTCTCCCCCAAAATTAAAAACTCTCCTGGCCAAGCCCTGCAAATGAGTTTTTGTTGTTTGTGCAGTGAGGAGCCAGATTTTTAAAGGCTGGCTTTCAATTTTACAGCCGTTTATTATAGGCATGAATAATTGCTGGCACAGTGCTACCACTGCTGTTGTTTGCTCTTAAGGTTGGGCCAATTACATATGTAAGCCCTTGATTTACAAGCAAAAGCAGAACTAAAGTAGCTTTGTGGCCTACATTTCAAGAATGAGTGATGTGTCCACAGTCAGCTGTAGGTTCCCAAATTTGTGCTGTGAAACACAGAGGTCCGTGGCCATAAATGTGTGGGCCCAGATTGTCCAAGGCATTGTGTGCCACGCTGTCACAGCACAGCATGAAGGACATAAACAGGGAGCAGCGTTTGAGGCCCAGGAACCTGCCCAGATTCATCCCGTGGCAGGAATGCTGAAAGACTGTGCTGCATTTGGGGAATTCACAGTGAACACACACAAAAGAGAGAGAATTTGAACTGAACATAACGGTTCTGCAAGATGGACTTAAACAAAGCCTGTCCAAGTCCTATTTCCCAACATGAGAATTGGTCTGTCTCCAGCTCCTGCTGTCCTGTCAGCCCTCCTGGGAGAGGGGAATCTCAGAATCCCAGAACTGTTTGGGTGGGAAGGGACCTCAAAGCCCATCCAGTCCCACCCCTGCCATGGCAGGGACACCTCCCACTATCCCAGGTTACTCCAAGCCGCATCCAGCCTGGCCTTGGACACTGCCAGGGATCCAGGGGCAGCCACAGCTTCTCTGGGCACCCTGTGCAAGGGTCTCATTTTCTTCCCAATATCCCATCTAACCCTGCCCTCTGTCAGTGTGCAGCCATTTCCCCTTGTCCTGTCACTCCAGGCCCTTGTCCAAAGTCCCTTTCCAGTTCTTCTGGAGCCCTTTTAGGCACTGGAAGGGGCTCTAAGACCTCCTCAGAGCATTCCATTCTCCACCCCACCTCTTTCAGCCTATCTCCAGAGCAGATGTGAATCCACGGAATAGCTGCTATCCATTGCTGAATTTCAAAATGATCAAACTGAGGATTTTTTCTTGCTTTTTCACAATAAGCAGAGAACGGGAAAGAGGTAGGTCAGCGTGATGTCTGTTCTCCATGGGGTGATGGTGTCCTGACAGCTGCTCAGTGGGTCACATCACCCACAGCTGCTGTGACCTGGACTGCATTGCCCAGCGTGGGGAAGTTGTCACCCTGCTGTGCTGGTGTCACTCGGTGCCATCAGCTGTGGGTGAGGTGTGGAGCCAGCTGAGCAGGAGGGAGGATGAGGAGCCGTGCTTGTCCTCCCTGGACTGGGGACAGGCCGGTGTCCTTGCTGCTGCGGGAGCAGGAGGGGAAGGATGTGAGCAGGGCAGGATGTTTGTGGACACTGATGTCATTGTCACAAATCAGTGGTGATGTTGTCAGCGGGAGGCAGCGGCAGCTCCGCTTGGGAAGAGCCCAGTGTGTCACACCCAGGGGCTGGCCCGGGAGGATGATGCACTGGTGTCCTTCGTCATCAGCACAGCAGGTGGCTTTCATCCCCCTCCTGCAGGGTGTGCGTGCCCAGCTGGAGGCCGTGGCCACCTCCCTGTGAGAANGCCCCGGTCAGTCTGACTCCAGCTGGTGCAGCTTGGCATGGAGATGCTCTGCACCAGCCCAGCACAGGCTGCTCCCACGTGGATTCATGGACATCCAGCTGGGCAGGAAGCATTGGCATAGGACCATTGGTTTCTGAAGTGATCTCCTTAAGCTTCTGAGGCAGCACCCCGTGCCCCTCGGGCTGGCAGACCCAGGGGTGTGTGCTGTGCCTGCAGCAGACCCAGCGGGCAGCAGAGCCATGGGGAGCAGAGCCAGATTTGTTTACGAGGCTGCGGGCGGCCGGGCTTTTACATCCCGGCAATTCCTGGCAAGTCTTGTCTCCTCCTGCGCCTTCGCAGCACATGTGTGAACTCCTGGTTGTGTCACCTTCCCGTCCTCTCCTAGCAGAGTCTAGCAGTGGGAAGTGATCATCACAACTCACATTTGCCTGGCGTATGTCTTTCCACAGTTGCAGAGCGTGGAATAAATTGAACCCGCTTCCTCCTTCACCTTCGCATTCAAGCTGTTCCTGAATGCAGGCGGCTCCGCTTCCACAACCACGCTCAGCTCTTGGAGCTTTCTTCTGCCCCGCTGATGAAGCCCTTCTCTCCTGCCTCGCAGAACCTGCCTGCATGCTCCCCTTGCAGAGATGTAGTTCATCTCACGATTTTTTGGGCTCCCCCTAACCCTTTCATTGCCAGGCTGAAGCTCTCTGTCCACTTCCTCCTCCACTGTGGTAGAGAAGGACTTTTTGTCTTTGCCTTCAGGGTCATTAAATCTTAATTAGCGCCTTGGCTTTCTTTGTCAAGGTATCCGGTCTCTCCATCCATCAGTGATGTAGGGCACCCTGCTGACATTCTCTTCTTCCTGCATAATTATCTTATTGCACTGCATCTTTTATGCAGAATCTTCTCTTCCAAAAGTGCTTCTCTCCCTGCTCCCACTCTTCCTGAACACCCAGTTCGGCTCTGGTACCTGCCATGGCTTTGTTTCTTATACCTGAATACGAATTCTTTGCGTTATTCCTGTGTTTTATTAACTACCTTGATCATTTTGGCTCTTTGAGAGCTTGATTCAGGCATTCGTAGGTGTTTCCTTCACCCTCCCTCTGAAGATGGGATCCATGTCACCCAACTTCAGTCTTCCTACATGAGTGTCCACCTGAGCTGGCTATCCAGGGAGAGGGAATCCTCCAACTGGCAAACCATTCCAGCTAAGGCAGGAGTCAAAGGCAGCCCATGAGACAAATCATCTTTTCTCCTCACTGCTGCTGACCTTGAATTCCTCAGATGCTTTTCAGAGCAGATGCAGCCCCCTTTAGAGCGACTCTAAATCTCTGGGCAGTGGACTTGCCTTTCTGGGTCAGCCAGGGCAAGTCCCATGGAAAAAGAGAAACAGGGATTGGGTCTCCAGGGATGTGCAGACCACAGGTCAGAATGTGTTACTGAGGGAGCCCCGGCAGCTTTTATAGGCTGGATGTCTCAATTGTAGCTGTCTAATGTTAACAGAGATGAATCTGACGCTTGGAAAGGCTTGGGGAAATGTTTTCATCTTAATTTGTATTTAGAAAATGTAAAGGTACGTAGTGAATGTTGAAAAACCAACGGTAACAGTAATAACAGTAATTATAGGTGGGCACAATTTTCTTTTATCTTTTAACTGAAGTTGCTAGAAAAATTTCTGCTGTGCTGATACTTGTCAGGGACACTGATGTGAGTACCCACTTGTTTCTGAAAAACGCTGTGGGATTTTTAATGACCATCAGCAGCACAACCTTGATTTTTAAATGTCATCCTAAATGTAGCAGTTGCAGCCTCCTCTGCCGTGGCATGTGGGTGGGTGGGTAGGGATGAATCAGAAAGCAGAAAGGATTGCTGGTGCTTTCTGTGACTCCCAAGTTTTCCTCGAGGGCTTCCCACCCAGGAACTGGCTGGAATTGTCCGTGGGTTGTGTTGCAGCCCTTGGTCCCACGGCATCTCCTGCTGTTGCTCTTCCCTCTATTAATGTGTGATTAAGTCTCTTGATGTAGAATGAATTCATCAGGTTTCTTCAGGAGCATTTCACAGGTCATCCTCTTTGTTTATTAAAACCAGACAAATAAAAAAAAGTTTCCCAGCTTTTGCAGATGCAACTTTTCCATTCTCTCTCTGGCTGGAAACATTCCCCAGGCCTCGCTTCTGGAGCTGAAATCTGTGCTTGGCACTTGCAAGATGGTGATTTGCTTTTGTAAATGGAGCAAAGTCTTGGTTTTGAGTCATGACTCAGTGAAACAAATGTCAGGAAAATTAATCCACAAACGCCAGAGGTGTATGTCCAAAAAGGAGACAGAGGAGTCCTGTAACTTTATTAATGAATAAAGGGAGAGGCCATGGGCATTTCCCATGGGGTCTCTCAGATTGACAGAGGACGCAGCCTCTTTTATCCGAATTCCCGACCGCAGTTTCCCTCTCTCTTTTCCCCATTGGCTGAGGTACTCGAGAGGTACAGATTTCCTAATTAATGTACATCCCCCTCTAATACAGACATCCCCAATATACCTTCCTCTTTTCTTCTTCTTCTTGTGTCTCTGTTCCTGTAGTTTATTAACACAGTTTTGGGTAAATCTAACTAGGGAAATTCCTATGGAAATCCTACCTATTGTTCCTTCTATCTCTCAGTATCAAAGTTACCTTACCAGCAGACTCAGGTCTTATCTTTACCAGCCATTTGTTTGTAAAGACACTCCCTTATTCCTTTCACAAATCTACTTTTATCGACTAAAATGATTCTAATAGCGCCATTAACCCGGGTGGGACTGGGAAGAACCAGAGCGACATTGCAGTAGCGGGGGGGTCTCCCTGTGATCCCGCATCTTCCCTGGGCTGCCGAGGAGTGGGATGGGCCGGGATGAGGAGGGGCCGGGTGTTGCAGGAGCAGCCGGGGCTGCTCGGGGCGCTGCCGGCAGCCGAACGGGTGGGAGCTGATGGAAGGCTGTGCTCGGAGCAGCGCTCTGCCTTCCCCGGCTGCGGGAGGAGCGCGGAGCTGCGAGCAGATGGCAGGGTTAAAATAGGACAGGGCTGCGCCGAGCTGTGCTGCAAGGGAGAGGAGCGAAATGCCTGTTCTCACACTTCGCCTTGTGTCTCGGGGAAGAGCTGCGCCGTGCCTGCGCTCCCTTCCCGACAGGAGAGCGCCGGGAGAAGGCTTCCTTGGGGTTTTGATATTATTAGCACTTGTCTTAAAGGAAAATCAGCTCAAATGAGCAAGCAAACAAATAAAGCGAATAACAATGGAAGGGCTCAGCCTCGGGCCCGCTTTAGCATCTCTCAGGATGATTAGTGGGATGTGTCACATCGGCACCGGGGAGAGGCTGAGCAGAGCGTTCCGAGCCCAGGCTCTCTTCTTGTGGTGCTTTCAGACAGCTTTTTGCAGTGTTTTCATCTCACCTAAGGCGTGTGAATGGGTTTTGTTGAAATAGCTGAGTGACTTTGCATGCCTGGAACGATGCCCAGAGCGATTCAGCAGACTCGTGGGGAGGTTTCTGTGCAAAGCTGCCCCACTGCTGCACGGGGGGCTGGCTGGGGGTCCTGCAGCAGCAGCAGCGAAGAGCTGGGAAGGACCTTGGCTGTTCTGCCACCATCCTGGGCCACCTCGGATCTGGAGCCAGGAAGCTGGAGGCGTGCAGAGAACAGCAATGTGAAGAAGAGGAGGAGCAGGGAGGCAGGAGCCAGCACTCACACTCGCACCCCGATGTGGCTGCCGACGCTCCTGGGAGCACTTCAGTCTCCCTGTCTATAAATCAGGGGGTGCTTTGAAGGCTCTGTGATGAACAACACTGGATGAACTCAAGGCTGTGGCATTAATCCCGCACTACTGTTCTTGTTTCTTGCTGTGTTGGGATTTTTTTTTAAAGAAATCGAGACGATTTTTGAGGGCTCTGGCTAAAATGGCACAGAAATAAATGAGTTCTGCTCACACTCAGAGGGTATCTCCTCATTTTTATTAATGTAGCCTCTGATGAAACACAGCCCATCCCTCGGCACCAATCCATGTCTGACCAGGCTTTCAGGAATCCATGGGGAGTGTTTTGTAAGTGTGGCACATCGAGCCATAAGGTTGATTTACCCTCAAAAACAAAGCATCAGTTTGGGTGATGGAGCACTGGGGGATTTCCTAGGATGCCATTCTCCACGTGCTGTGGAGCACTTGCCTGTACCTACCTGGAAGGATCAGTCATTCACTATGGTTTGCTTTTCTGTTGTTGGTGGGCTTTGTGGAAGCAGGTAGAGAGGTCAGGCAGACAGGCTTCAAGATGGCGAAGAAGAAGGTTTTATTTACAAGAACTTCTTTTATACACAGTAATAAACAAGTGTCTATTGGCCAAAGACAATCCACCCCCAAAGACCTATTGGTTATGGCTTGGACACCTCTAACACAAAACACAGAGATTAAGAAAGTACAGTTTATCTATATTCTCCATGAGAGAGAAAGGAAAATCCTAAAACAATGCAACTATAATTCACCACACTGTGCTGGAAGGGAGCTCACACTGCTCCCATGAGGGTGGCCACAGGCCACCCAGTCCAGCCCTTCTGTCACAGAGGGGTGACAAACCCTCAGAGTGGCCTGCACAGCCCATCCTTCGCCATCAGAATGAGGAAGTCAGGCTGACCTTGGTGGTGCTGACAGGGGAGTGGCAATTGCCCCACAAAATCACAAAACCTTTGCTTTTTGATCATAAAATAGTTTGTAGGCTGTTCATTAACCCCACAGAAGCTGAGCTGTCATCTGAGGCTCTTGGAGCTGCATCCCCCACTTGCCCTGGTGTCTGCAGAGCCCTTCCAGAGCAGCCCAGTGAGGGCTCAGTGACAGCACTGGCGTTCACAGAGCCAGGGGCTCGTGCTGGCACTGAACTACGGCTCAGGGCTGGCAAAGCCAAGGGTCAGGAGAAGGGAGGGACCCTGGGGGTGTCCTCAGGGGTGTCACTCATGCCAGGGCAGTGGGATATTCCTGCCTGGGCTCACCTTGGGGCTGTGTGTGATCTCATGCCTGTTTTTGTGGGACCACTTTTTCCTCTGGCTATAAATAGAGCCCGTCAGTTTGCTGTTTGTGTGTTCTGCAGAACAGTCTGGTGTGGCTGGGTTTGTTCTGGCACCTGAGATTTTACTGCCAGAGTTGGTATTCACTCTACTCTGCTCCCCAGAGAGGTGAGGAAGAGGAGGGGACTCAACTCAGTCCCTGTGTTCCCACAGCTCCTCTCCGAGTTGCTTTTTTTGCAACTCGGGCAACTCCTTGATTTTGTTGACTCGCCCAAGTGCCCCAGCTCCTGGATCCCACACCGGGAATGCTGGTCCCAGCTGCAGCAGTTTTCTGGAGCCCTGCAAGGTGTCCTGCTGCAGCAGATTTGTTATTCTGTATTTTTATTTAATTACTCACTTTTACAGCTCTTTGTATAAATCTAATTATCCATCTGTTATGCTGCAGTAGGGCACAGCTCCTCAGATTTTTCCTGTTCCTGAACACCGCCCTTGCCCTGCCTGGGCTAAGGTGAGCTGGGTCTCCTCCCTGCAGGGCTCCCAGTGGCTCCTGACCACGCCACACTCTGCATTTCCAGCTCAGTGTTGTGACTGCAAAGAGCCAGGAGCTCGCCACGAGGTAATTCCCACTTCCATGGTGTAGCTGAGAGCAGTTTTCCCAGTGAAACCCGAAGTCCCTGTGTTCCCAGGGAGCCTGGGGCTTGTCTGTAGTGGGATGTTACAGCCCTCCTGCTTGCAGAGGGGATGCTGGAGGGCTCATAAAAAGCTCGACTCTCTCCTGCCTGGGACCCAGACACATGGTTGAAAGCCAAGCCAAGGTTACCCCAGCTTTTCCCAGGTGCCCTTCCATGCTATTCCTGCATCTCTGGGATGATTCATGCTCCCTCGGTTTGAGTATCACATCAGCCCATCAAAATCACACAGTCACGTACTCAGCTCCAATTTATTCTCTGCAGTTCTATTCTCCTCTTAGCAACAAATACTCCATAACCTAATTGCTCATTAAAGGCCGTGCTGTGTCCCTGTAATCCAGGATGTCACAGGCAGACGTGTTGCTCTCCCAGGGACGCTGCTGCTCCCCCGCTACGGCACCGAGCGCCTGGCTTGGTAGAAAGTGAGAAGGCAGCATTGCATTGAAGTGGAGATTTTCATCTTCTTGGGGATTTTTTTATATCTCTCCTATATTCTGGGCTTTTGAACATCTAACGTATCTTTTATGCTTCACATCTTTCATATGAAATTGTTGTATTGTGTTGCGTATTGAAACCTAGTTTTCCTTTTGTCAGGTTTTCCCCCCTCACCCCTGCTTTCTTCTCCGCTGTATTTTGATCGGTGTAACTACTTAGGGCTCCATTTTTCTGGGTGGCGTTTAATCTCCTTAAGTCGTAGCTCTTGAAGGCCTTTGTGATAAACTCAGGTCTGAGCTGGTGCTCGGAGAAGAGGATTTTTAGGCCAGTTCTGCTGCATGCAGCCCTTGGAGGGGGCTTTGGGGGTGACTGTGCCTCATCCCTCCTCCTTCTCACTCCAGATAGTCACAGGCAGCCTTTGCTGGGGTTTGGGTTATTTTGTTGTTATCCTGTACATCTCATATTGTGCATGCAAATGTCCTTTTCCATAGCTTGGGACTGTGCAGTGTGGAAAGTCTCTGCTAAATATGTATTTTATAAGGGACTTGCTTTTGCTGGCAGAGCCAGGGGTCATTTCAGAGGGTGAGGGGGCTGCAGGGCTGTTGACATTGAGTTGTCCCAGTTTTCCTTCTCTTAAGAAGGAAGATGGAAAGTTTGGAAGGAGATGTAGATACCTGGGAAGTCATGGATTCGGAGCCATCTGGCTCACTGCAGCTGCTCCGTGGTCATTTCCCACAGGGATAGTTCATAGCCAGAGCTCGGAGTGCAGGAGGAAACCCTGTTCTCCTTATGTGTCGCTTCTCATTTGAACTGTTTTAATGCTTTTGTTTTTTTGTTCTTAAACCTGCAATCTGAAATTCAGTCGTGCAAGTATTAATGAGCTGCTGATCACCCTGCCTCTCTTTTCTGCCCTTGTTCAGAGTCTCGGTTTTACAGCTTTAGTTCAGGCTGGAATTACTGACATTGTAATGATCTGTTTTATCTATCCATTATTTGTCAAATAGTTTTAACATGACTGTGCTTACAAGAGCTGTCAGAAATCCTCCAAACACAGAGAAGGATGAAGAAGTCATTGGCCTTTTCAAGTGTGACCCTGGTTGTGTTGCTTTGTTTCCAGGACTCACAAAAATAACCTTTTCCATTGCCTGTCAAACTGTGACCCAGGTGTGAGGGTTTGAGAGCCCCAGGAGCCAGACAAGGCACATTTCAGTCCTGTTGGTTCACTCTTGTTTTCTTCATTTACAGATTTTGGACTGAAAAGTGGGGAGGGGAAGGGAAAGAGGGGGAGGGAAAGGTAAGCAATGCTGCCTTGCTGCCTGTTTCTGATCCTCAGGTTATAGCACAGGCTAAATAGACTACACTAAATTTTTTAGGCTGTTTCACAGACTTACAGACTTTGATCCCCAGCTCTGATTTCCCATGTGGCACCGCAGAGCGCTGGTTCTGAGCAGAGCAGAGACCCACTAAGCTCCGTCTAGGCCGGTGATTATCATGCCTTTGCACCATCAGCCGGGCTTTCATCAAAGCACAGCTCTGCAGCCTCGGCTCCGGGGCCTGGGGAGCTGCCAGGGCTGTGCCAGCACCCGGGCAGGGGCAGCCCCTCCATCCCACTCCCCTGCCACACCTCTGCTTGGTCTTTCCCCACCTGGCTCCAGCAGGATGCCCAGGAGAGGAGGTGACTCTTTCTTTCCTAAGGTCTCTTGCAGTTTCTGCAGCAAGCAGGCCATGAAATAAATATTCTGTGTGTGTCCTTGTCAGAGCAGGAGAGACGAGGGCATTTGCCTGCCTGCCCTGCTCTGTGCTTCCAAGTCCCCAGGTCCCTCCACACCACTTGGCTTGCTCTCTTTTTTTTTTTTTTTTTAATTTAAATCTAATTTTGCTGCCTTATTGTAAGTTCCCACCTAACTCCAGAGCTGCTGTCGCCTCAGGGCTGTGTTGCTGCTTTTCAGTCTTCCCACACCCATCGCATGTGCAGTCTGCAGAAACTTTGAAAAGTCTCTCCTAAATTCGTGCGCTTGGGGTCGTCCTAGGAGGAGCAGAATAAGGGTATCTCTCAACAGAGAGTACTCTGAAAAAACCCTTCATCTGCAAAGTGGGAGCTGCTTCCATGCCATGGGTTTGCCATTGAAAATGGCAGAGAAGCCCATGCTGGATTTTCAGGAGCAACAGCTGCATCTGCTGTACCAGTGCTGCTCCTCAGCATTCCCAAACCAGCATCCAGGGATAAAGGGCAGCCATCCCATGAGCAGGTCCCTACCAGCCCGGTGCTGGGGCAGTGTGGGGCATGCAGAGGCTGTTGGGAGGGCTCTGACCCCAGCTTGTGACACCACCTCTCCTCCAGGACACCTCTGTCGTGCTGGGGGTTCCTCTGGCTGGTCAGCCACATCCTGAGGCCTTGCTGCTTCCACAAAGAGCTTTAATGGAAGAAAACAAGGGAGAAGGGCACAACATCCTGACCTGTCAGCCTGGGGAAGGTGCTGGGTCCCATCTTTGCCTTCGCCCCCTGCCCGAGGCAGGACCTGCTGCTGACCGGGCTCTGCATCAGCTTCATTTTGGTTTCACTCCAAAAGCTGATCACAGTTTCATTTCCTCTGCTCCCCTCTCTCTGACTGTGGAGGCTCGGGTTGCTCTGGCAAAGCAGTGACTGTCACGATGTCCAGCACCTCATGGGAAGTTGTGATTCCAGCACAGGGAGATGTGAAGGGGCAGACAAGGCTCCCTCCTGCCCCTGTGCACAGGCGGGCTTGGGAGAAGGTTTGCTGGTGGCTTTCCCTCCCCTGCTTTTGTGTTTTCCCCTCTCCAGCACAGGTCACCCTCCCCAGCCAGTGAGAGGGAAGTGCTGGGCTGATGAAATTTTTGCGTGCACAGTCAATTTTTGCTTGCAAAGTCACAGCCCCAGGAACCAGAGAAAGGGAGTATCCATCTCAGAATCCACACTGAGAGGGGCTGGTGGCCTGTGCCTGGAGCTGCTCAGAGAATCCCTCCCAGTCTGGGATGGGTGGCACCTGTCTCAGGAAGTTCAGGATCTCCCACCACAGGACAGATCCCACCCCTCAAGGGCTTCCTCAGGAGCTGCTCAGGGTGAGGGCACCTGTGGGCAGTAGTGAATCCTGCTGGTCTTCCCAAGCTCCTCACCCCTACTCCACATCTTGGCCAGCCCGAACACGGCGTGTGCCCCTTAACCCCAGCCTGTCCCAGTTTCTTGGGCCCCTTAACCCCAGCCTGTCCCAGTTTCTTGGGCCCCTTAACCCCAGCCTGTCCCAGTTTCTTGGGCCCCTTGACCCCCCCTGTCCCAGTCTCTGGGCAGTTCCTCACATGGATCAGTCCCAGGGAGCCTCTGCCCACCCTTATTTTCTACTCTTCAGCCACACAGAGAGGTGGATGTGATGGATGTGGGCAGCACGGCTGGGAGGCACAAGGACCTCAGATGTGCAGTGAGGGCCACATCTGGAGGGGATGTGCTGTGACCCCACAGCCAGGCTGGGTCCCCCCAGGGCAAACTGGGGCTGTTGGACACGTGGGGTCTGTTTTGGGGAGCGTCTTGAAGCCAAGCACGGCGCTCGTGTTGAGTGCCTGTAGCCTGCGGCTGTTCCTCACCCGGGATGGGGCTGGTTAACCTCACCAGCTGAGCTCACCCAAATCTGTGCCATCACTGCAGCATTATGGGATGTCATCACAGGCTGGCCCAGCCCTGGCTCAGCCTCACACTCCCGTTTCAGTGAATTCTCCTGGGCAGCCCACCATCCTGTCTCCATTAGCAGATTAGCACGGTTGAGTTTCCCATGCGAGCGCTCCACAGTCTGTCTCATTGTGTTTATTTTGTTCAGGCTGCTTTTCCCTGGGCTTGACAGTGTAATTTGTACAGATCTGTGCTGAGTTTTCCAAACCTTCAAACGAGCTTTTTTGTTAGCTTGAAGCCAGGACTATTGATAGCAGAGACAGGAGCAACAGGAGCATTGAGAAGCGAGCGGCACACCTACCAGCCAGGAAAGCTCCCTCACCTCCGGAGCTGCTCCTTGGCAAAAGCTCCATGGTTCAGAGATTTTAATTAGATCAAATCCTCCAGGTGACCAGCCAAGCATTAAAGGCATACCAATTGCTCGGATGTGTCCCTTGCTGTAAGAGTTTTTAATATTTATTTTAGGGACATGTGACAAAAGAGCTTGGATATCCCACCTGTACTGTTTTCCTTGAATGGCACTGAGAGGTCTCCAGCCCAGGGAATTGTCCTTTCAGTGCACTTCTACTGAGCAAAGTGCCTTCCTGCAAGCTGCTTCTGCACTTGCTCTGGTCTCCATTGCCCAGAGGGACTCGCATATGAAATTTAATCAGAGTTTTGGACCATGTGCTGTTGGGGCCATGGCTGTGGCTGCAGGTTTGGCCAGAGGTGAATGAGAGCCCCAGTTTTCCCAGAGCAGGGGAAAATGGCCTTGGGCCCAGGAGTGGCCTGGGCAGGGCTGAAATTTTAGGGCTGGTGCAGTTTGGTTTTGTTGACTCCTGACTCCCCAGATCAGTGCCCAGCCCAGGCCATTCGGAGGTGCCACGGATGGGTTGTTGCACACCATACTGGGGTGGAAGATCACATCTTGTTTTTGCAGGAGGAGACTCTTCTGCCCCTCCTGGCGTGGGCAGGCTGGGGATGGGCACATCATGGTAGGTGTGTCAGGTCCCACCTGGACCCAGGCACTGCAGAAGCTGCTTTGCTCCCAGGGATGCTGCAGGGCTGGCACATGGGGGTCTGAGAACTGTGCTGTGAAAATCTCTTCTGCAGGAGGATCCTGGAGCTCTGGGGTTTGTTCTTGCTCCCTCCTGCCCTGTCTGGGCAGATCACAGATCCCCACCTTGGCAGGGTGCCTGTGCCATGGCTCTGCCTGGATGTCTGCTGCGGCAAGTGGGTGAGGAAGGACAAATCAAAGGTGGCTTTCAACAACCCCCTTTTCCTGCCCTGAGGTCAGCCTGGTAATGCCAGTTGGGAAGTCCCACACCAGATCTGCCCTGTCTGAGCCATGGATGGTGTCTTGTGCCAGAAGCACAGCCTGGATGGAGCAGGGAGAGCACGCTGGCTGACAGAGATGAGTGTGGTGCTTTGCTGTGTCTCTGGCAGCCATGGGTTTAACTCCAAGCTGCTCCCTGCCTAGCTCCATTTGTCTCCAGTTTTGTTTCTTTCTGACCCTGTCTGCCTCTGTCTCTCTCATTTCACAGAGGGGGCCTGGCAGTGGCTGCTGCAGCAGCTCCCTGGGAGCAGTGAGACTCGTGGGTGTTGTGCTGTAGCAGGGGCAGTGACCTTTGTCTGGCACAGTGCAATTGCTGCTTCAGAGCAGAGCAAAGGCTGAAGTGCTGGAGCTGTTCCTGGAGCGTGAGACCCAGGATCAGGGGTGTAGACAGCTGGTGCACTGTGAAAGCCCTGCCAAAGAGGGAGCCTGGAGCACCTGACATCTCCACCACCTTCCAAGATGCACCGGAAGTGGGCTTGCAGTGTGTCAGTGTGGATGGTGGGAATGGTCAGTCTGTCTGTCCCTGGGCAGCTGCTGACATCCTGACCTGAGGTTTCAGCCTGTCCTTGCAGGCAGAAGGATGGATTTAGCCCCTGGAGTCCTTGGAGAGGAGCTCTCGCTGTGAGAGGTGTGTGGGTGATCAGCACGTTCGCAGCAAGCGAGGAGAGGGGGAAGCAGGAACTGAAATATAAAGGCTGTTAAGGAGTAGATGTGATGTGAAGTGAGAGGATTCACGGAGCGAGGGAGCCACAGGGGAAGCCAGGTAGGGTGGGGGTTTGCTGGGGTGGCCCAGGTGACCCAGTGTGCCCTTTCCAGCCCTGCTGCCCTCATTTCAGGTGGTCTGTACCTTCTCCATAACCAGGAGCCAGGGCTGGTGGGAGCTGGAGGATTTTGTTTTGGGATCAGGCTGAATCAACCCTTGTTCATGTCCACTGTGGGCTGGAAATAGAATAGAAAAAATCATTGGAGTTGGAAAAGA
>VZTX01016628.1:0-18161 GCA_013400915.1 Pardalotus punctatus
CTGCTTGGGGCGAATCATTCTCCCTGCCCTTCTGTGGGAGAAACACAGTTGATCATTTCTTTTGTGATGTTTCCCTTGTGTTGAAGTTGGTGTGTAACCAATGCAAGTTGGTTGGGTTAGGGTTAGGATTTTGGAAATAAGAAATAGAAAAAATGGGAACTAAAAAGGCGGGTATGGTGTGGCGGTGGCCCAGTCCTCGTTCGCTATGAAAACAAATGAAATAAACTGGGTTGATTTCCCTCCTTGGGATAGTGAGCCTGAGAAGGAGGGAGAGAGGGAGGCTGGGGAATTCCCCACACTCCCCGCCCCTTAAGTTGCCTGTTAAATCCTTAGTTACACCCCTTTTCTTCTCTTTGTTCACACCCATTTGTTCCATATGTATTGCATTGTTTGAATATGTATGAGTTCCAGAAAGTACTGAGTTCCTTGTACCCCCATTGGTGTGTTTAAATGTACCCCTCCCCTTGTTTCATTTTATTGGGCACTTGCATTTATATAATCCCTCTTTATTGATTGATCTGTTTTTCCTCCGTTTGAACTGCCCCTTCCCTGCTCCCCTTAAAAGCCCATGTAACTGGCATTTCTGCGTTCATTCTTTTTCTTCCACCCGTGGTGTCAGTGTTCTCCCGTTGGGGAATAAAGGACCGGTCTCCGGGGCAACCAAACCCCTCCTGTCTCCTTCATCTCTGCTTTGTCACTACGGTGTATCCACCTGCTGCTAGCCTCAAGCGAGGCCTTTGGGAACGGGGGAACGGCTCCAGGCTTCACAGGAGCCTTCCATCTGAACGTAAGGGACACCAAGAGTGGTCTCCCTGCTGAGGCACTCTTGCTTCCCGTCCATCCGGGAGGTCAAGCAGGCTACGACACCATGGGGTGGGAGCGTGTGGTGTGGGTTCGGTAAATGGAAAGGTTTGAGCAGGCTACAGAAATGAAAGGTGTGACTGGGATGGTCTGAGGATACTTTGATCTATCAGCTAATGTTGGACCTAAACATGAACCCAGAGTCTTTGGAATAAGAGCTGTAGATTTTGGAGGGGATGGAATAAGAGATGGAGATTGTACTGTGCCTGACAAGCATGATGTCAACTCTCTTCAGAGCCACCCTGATGGTGTATGCTTTGCATTTGTGGCTCAAACACTGTTCATAAAACACAAGTATTTTTTCTATTGCTGAACAGAGCTGGTACAGAGGCATGTTTTTCTCTCCAGTTCCAAGCCCCACAAAGAACAGTAGGCTGAGCAGAGGGACACAGTCAGGACAGCTGACCCAGACTTCTCAAGGGGATATTCCATACCGTATATTTTGCTCAGCAATAAAAGCTTCTGGAATGCAGTAGCAAGATGACATGTTCATGGTCAAGGTGTTTGTCTTCACAAACCACAGTTAGACATGCTGAGCCACTACTTCCTAGGAAGAGGCTGCACATTACCTCTTGATGGGAAACAGTGAATTAATTCCATTTTTTGCTAGTGTGTACTGCTTTTGATCTTCTTATTAAACTGCCATTATCTTGAGCCATGAGTCTTTTCACTCTGCTTTGATTTTCTCCCCAGGGAAGGGGGGGTGTAGGTAAGAGGTAGGACGTTTATACTGTTGTAGACAGTTTAAGATTAAACTGCGTCACTTTGCATTTTGCAATTAACCCACTTCCTCATACAAGCAATTCAGTTTTATTTCTGTGTTAAGTAAATACCTTATCCTGTATAAACATGTCACCAGCTGACATATATAAAAGATCCCAAAGATCCTGTTTGTGGTGTTATGCCGGTGGAACCTGAAGTTACTACTTCCCACACCCTCTGACACTGGTTTTCTTTGGACAGTGTAAATTTGTCCCCCAGGCATTTGCCGTACTTGTGGCAATTAAACAAAACTAGTAAAGGCCATATAGAAATAGTCTATATGGTGAATAAATGAAGCACCTTTGTTAGGACATATGGAAGGGCAGTGCCTGCTCCTTCAGGGGTACCTGGTCAAGGACCTTTTTCAATACGGCAAAGGAAGATGGGAAAAGGAGGAAGAAATGAACAAGGACACACAGGAACACAAATCTGACTATCAAATTATAAGGGAGACAGTGAGGAGAACCAAACCTGGTCCATCAATAATGTAATGAAGGGGAAACAGGAAAGAACAAAGGGAGGGTAGACAGAAAAAAAGCATAAAATGTCAGGCTGAGCCCGGTGCCTCAAGCCCACAGTTGTTCCCATCACCTTATATTTTATTAAATCTTTGCTCAGCTACTGGTGGAACCCATGTGCCTGTGAGTGAAAATTGGTATCAGCTACTGGAGAAAGACAGGGGGTATGGACACCGTACAGCTGATGGTGTCAGCTACTGGAGTGAGTGGGGTCACAATGACACCTACCAGAGCAGGTGGTGGGAATGGGGTGAGACCCAAAGACCAGCTGCGAGAGGGGACTTGCAAGAGTGAAGCCAGTGAGGGCCACACCATGACCACACCAGTGGCCAAATGTCTGCACCTTCTCCGGTGCTGGTGTGCATGGAGTGTGAGTGTGTATTCACCAGTAAATTTCAAGCTGGACACACAGGGAGCTCGGGTTCAGATTCAGGTATCCTGACAGGACACCACCCGGTGAATGGTTGGGTCCAATATGCCCAAGGGGAGTTGGGTATGTGCAGTGTCTGTGGGATGAGTATGAGTGTGTGTGTGTGCTGGCTAGCTAGCACTGAGCTACACCAGCTGGACATGGAGTGATGAGGGGGTTTGGGATCCTGGCAGGGATTCCGGGTGGGCAGAAGGACCATGTTGGTATTTGAGGGATCTGAAAATGTGTGCATTTGGTTTGTGAACCCAAGGGGTGTTGTGTCTGTGCTTTCTCTGCTGAGCTTCTGCCTCTACCAGCTGAAGAGGAGGAAAGGGACTTGCCTGTCTGTTCCTATGTTTTCTGTGAGGTGCCATTGAAGGCAGCCCCTTGTCAGTGGTCATCAATGACTGTCTGCATCAGCATCCTCTGAGTGTGTATCTGTGTGTATCTGTGTGTGTATCTATCTCTGGGATATGTGCTCAGCTTTGCTGCTGGTTGGACCTTCAGACAGGACAGTGGCTCTTCTGTTCCCCACACTGTGCAGGAGTGTCCTGGGCCAGAGCAGTGGGAGGAGCAGGCTGTGCTCCAACATCACTTAACAACCTTAAGGGGAAAATCACACAAGTTGTAATGATGCTGTGCTCTGTGTTCAGCCCCAGAGCAACCAGACATAATTTTGTTCTTGCTGTCATTTTCTCTGCTGCTGCCATTCTACAGGTGGCTCAAGTGCCTTACACTTCCTGCAAGAGTGGCTTGTCCACATTTACACCACCTAATTTTTAGAGTAATACCTGGCTTGGTGATTCCCTGATTCTGTATATGCCCTTTAGCCTTTTAGGCAAACAAACTTTGTCTGTCAGCAGTTCTTTGATTCGTGCCTGCTGTGAGGTAATGATAGGTGTTACTATGGGCAATAGTGAAGGTTGTTTTCCACTTTTTGTTTATTTTGTGTGGGTGACTGATTTGCTTTGGAAAGGAGCCCCTGGAGTGACTCCTGACTCCTATGGCTCAAAAAATAAAGGAAGTGCACTAAACGTGAGAATGGGGCCAGGAAGACTAGAAGCAATATAGATCATGCAGGGAAGGAGTTAGGAAAGCTAATGCTCAGCTGGAGTTGGCTGGCAAGGAATGGGAAAGGAATGAAGAAGAGTTTCTAGAAGAACACTGACAGAAGAACAAAATCTAAGAAAAATCCAAGGCTGAGGGTTACTGGGCCTCACAACACAGGGCACCAAAAAGTGAAACAGTGAGTTTTTTGCCTTGCATTCTGCTGATAAGGTCTGCCTTCAGGACCCCTCACCCCTTAAGCCTACTGGGAAAGCACGTGGGAGCAAAGCAGCATGGTAAGAAGACCCAGATAAACCACTTAGATCAACTGTGCATATGAAGGTTCATAAGACTGGATTGGAACTGCCTTAAGCAGGGAGGTTGGACTCGATGATCCACAGTGGTCTCTTCCAACCCAACCCATTCTGTGATTCTTCTACTTCTCTCTCATTGGTCCTTGAAAGGTCGCGGTTACCACAGGAGGAGGGAAAAGGCAAACATTGTCCCCCCCTTCAAAAATGGAAAGAAGGAGGAGCTGAGGAACTACAGTCTCACCTGGTAACACAAAGGAAGAAATCCTTCTGGAAGCCATTTTGAAGGATTAGAAGGCAGTTGGGAATACTTGGCATTAATTCAGGAAGGGTGAGTAAGGTCTGTTCAATCTAGCTGACTTCTCTGGTGAGGTAACTGGATAGACATGGGAAGAGAGTGGATGTCACATACCTTAATTTGAGCAAGATCTTCAGTACAGTCTGCTACAGAATCCTTAGACCTAAATTTGGAAGACATGCTGTGGGTAAGTGAATAATAATGACCATGGTCAAGATTGCCAGACTCAAAGAGCTGTGTGAAAAGAAGTCCTGCTAGCAGTTACTAGTGGTTATTTCTCAGGGCTCAGAACTGTGGCTACTGCAGTTTATTTTCCTTATCAACACAACAGATCAGGCAAGGGGATGACTAGGTAGAAAGAAGCTTTGCAGAAAAAGCAGGTTTTGGGTTTCATCATCCTTGTCCCTTCCTAGGGGAAGGAGATCATATTGCTGTCTGCGACTACTTAGTGTGAGGGTGGATACTCTTAGAGAAAACTAGGGCAAACATTTCTTATAGTGGTAAGATATGAGGTGATGGGTGAAAGTCAGAACATGGGGAATCTGGATTAGATTATAGGGGATACTTTTCCACCTTTAGAATATTCAGACTTGGAACAGGCTACCCAGAGAGTTTGCCAAAATATCCTTGAAACTGTTGAAAACTTTACTGCACAAGACCTTATCCAGATGGCCTGCTGTATGCAGGGTGACAATCAGAGACTGCTGAGGTTTCTTCCAACCTCCCTTATTCTGTGTTTCTAAAAATTACACTGAACATGCTGGGTTTTCAAACTTGCACCAGACTGGAGCTGAGCTGCCAGGAGTTTTATAGAAGGAATGGTAAAGCCAACCTCCTAGAAAGATTTACACACTGACATCTGAACTGCTAGAATTGAACATGTTGCTACTGTAAACAGTTGTGGAAACTTTCTTCAGAATTGAAAATGAAGCTTACAATGCTAATTTGGGATGGTTTTGACATCCAAGAGACCAGAAACTCCTCCTTATCTGTGAAATGCCAATAAAAATAAAACATCAGAAATCTTAGCACATCAGAATGGATGGAACACATAGTAGGTGTCACAAACTCTAATATTTGAAAAAGATTTAGGGAATATTGACTAATCACTGCTCCAGTTCAGGTGAGGTTGCATGACTCATGACTCTATTTCCGACTGAAGTTTCAGCTGTAAACTGTGCAGCAAGGTGGAGATATTTGTGTTGGATCATCTGTGGGGGGAGGATGGTGGTGCATTGGTTTAGTGGTTTGTTTAGGGGCAATTTTTTTGTTATTAATTAGTCTCTGCAGAATGCTTCATGTTTTGCAGGTGACTCATCTATGCAGAATGTTTATGCAACACTGCTCTGCAGTTCCCCATGGATTCCTAAATCTCAGGAGGCTGACCAAAACAAAAGGAAATTTTCTTCCCACATGTTGTTGTTGATATTTTGTCCACTCTGGGCATGATAACTCTCCCTTCCCCCTCTACCTAGGTCATGAGAGATTTCTGGTACAGTTTGCAAAGCTTCCTCCTTGCATCCTACCTGGATAACTACCAGCCCCTTGGAACTGTGGCCCTTGGCATCACACCTGCAGTATTAATCTCTCAGCTAGAAAAGCACCATGTAGATGTGGAAAGAAAAAGGAGAACAGAAACTCTCAGTCTTTTTTAACTCCACAAAAGGAGTCATTTTGCCCTCAGCTTTGCTTTCTGGCTTACTCTTACCCTACTACAATGACAAAAGTGCTCATAGGCACTGGTGTGAGGTTTGTGGAGAATTTTTTTTTAAGATCTACTTTATGTACTTGGAAAAAGAGACAAGCTTCAACATGCAAAGTCTTTTCTTTGCACTTGTATTTAAGCAAGAATCTTAAAAATAGAATTGTATCAGTACCTCTTCAAAGGAAAGTGATTGACTAAAATCCTGGTAAATCTGTGATGTTATTGAATCTGTTTCCAATAGAGCTTGTTCAAAGAGCAGTCTGAAAGCATTTTCAGGGAACTATCAAGTTTTTGAATGGACACATATGTGCATAAACTACCCTTAGGCTACATGCCGATGTTATGTTTTATTAAGAAATAAGTTTAAAAGTTGTCTGTTTGCCTACTGTTTTCATGAAATGAAGTATGAGAAAAAGAGTGACTAGGCTTCAGACATACAATACTGACTTTCAAAAATCATGTATTTTCAGTACATATAGTACAAAGGAACAAAGAAATACATTAAATATATCTATATGTGTTTTAATCTATTTACAGGAAATATTTTGGAAGTAATTTTTTTTTCATTAGTTGTATTCATCCGTTTTAATCACCATTACATTGAATGTACTGAGAAAACTATTTGTCTTGCAAAATTTCTGTCTGTACTATAAGGTGGAAATCCCTGTCTTTACCTGCCCTAGTAAAATTATCTCAGGAATTTGTTCTTTATTGGTTTTGATTGGGTGTTGGGAATGGTTTCTACCACCTCCAAGAATCCAAGAAGCCCCAAGCCAGCAGAAGCATGCTGGTGGGACAGTTAAAACCCCCTGAATGTTTCTTGTATGGCTTGTCCCAAAACCATGGTAACCTTTGTATGTGAATCCCTCTGTGTTGGTTGGTTTCAACATGATCCCTCGCTCCTCCCCTCCCTTCTCCCCATGGGATTGTTGTATCTCCTGGCCCTCTCTCCAACCCTATTGGCCCAAAAGGCTGTAACCGTGTGCCCTCAGCCTCCCCACTTTCTCTTTCACCTCTGGACTTGTTCAAGAGTAAAACCATGGGAATTCTATGTGTTTGAGCCCTCTGCCATACGCTATCCTGAGGAAGCGTGAGCTATCTGGCTCTCGGGTGTGTGTGTTTGTGCTTTCCAACAGCACGGGTGAGAAAGAAAGTCTCCTTGCACAGTGCCGGATTGTACTGGCCGAAGTGGTCCGATATCAGAGACCCGCTCAGGATACGCAGGGATTTATTCCACCCCACCATTGCCTGCAGGCGACAGTTGGGATTTACACACAGGGAAAAATAAACTTACCTGAAAGAGAAAAAAGGGAAAGCATTGGCATTTTAGAAGACCACTGAAGAATTGGACCTGGTTAATGGCTGGTCTTGATGATCTTAGAGGTCTTTTTCAACCTTAATGATTCTATGATATTGTCTTAGTGGGGCACATGATCAGCAGTCAGTGGGATGAGCCAATTTGTCTGGACCTTGCACCATCTATTCTGGCTCCTGTAAATTCAGTGTTGCTTCATCACAGTGTTGTTAGGAGATGAAATGCTGGATTTTGTCCTGTTCATCTGCTGCTGCTCATTAATGTAAAAGAGCTCTCTGGAAGATATGTTAACCAAATGTGTACATTTAAACTGGTTTAATGAAATGTAGGAACAATAATAGAGAGGAAACATCAGGGGTAATATGGGTTAGAAGCTCAATTGATGAGGTCAAAGGACATAGTACGAAGTTACAGCTAAGTAGAATTGAAATATTAATGTGGCTGAAGGTGAAGAAGCAGCAATGAACACCTTACATATTCAGCTATTATGCAAAGATGGACATTTTTGTGTTAGTATTTTCCTTTCTGTAATATTTTACTCTGTTCTAGACAGGAAGTATAACACTATATTCAAGTCTTCTTTATATGGGTTACTTTCTTGAGTTCCTATGCAAGTTTTATATTTGATTATATATGTTATGTTTTACTTTCTTCTGCATTTGTTTGTATAAAAATAGTGCAGAAACAAGTGAGTTGTGTAATACTGTTACTCCTCACAACTGTGGAACCTTGACAATTTGCCTTTGCTTCTTACTCTTTCAGCAATGCTGAACCAGACTGAGATCAAGGAGTTCCTCCTTTTGGGCCTCATCAATATCCAGGGGCTACAGCACTTTCTCTTCACCTCCTTTCTTTTGCTCTACTTGGCCAGTCTTCTGGGGAATGGCATCATTGTGACCACAGTGGTATCTGAGAGCTGGTTCTACACACCAGTGTACATCTTCCTGGGGAACCTGCCCTGCCTGGATATCTTCTACTCCATAGTCACGGTTCCAAAGATGTTGACTAGCTTCCTCTTTGGGCACCAACCTGTCTCTTTTGGTGGGTGCTTGGCCCAGCTCCACTTCTACTTGCTGGGCAGTGCTGAGGCTGTGCTGCTGGTCGGGATGGCCTTTGACCATTGTGTGGCCATTTGCAGCCCTTTGCACAAGGTCCTTGTCATGAGTCCACAGACTTTACTGCTGCTGGCAGTGGCCAGCTGGTCCACTGGCTTTGTCCATGCCATGATGCACTCAGTGATGACCTCTCAGCTGAGCTTCTGTGGCTACAACTCCATTCATCACTTCTTCTGTGACATCAAGCCACTGTTGAACTTGGCTTGCAGCAGAACCAGCCTCAACATGACACTGCTCAATGTTGTCACCATATCTATTGTTCTAGGCCCCTTCACTCTCATAGTCCCTTCCTACCTCTATATTATCTATTTTCTATAAAGTCTGGTCCCAAGAAGGGAGATGGAAGCTCTTCTTTACCTCTGGCTCCCTCCTCCAGTTGTTGCACTGTTTTATATTTCAGTGCTCTTCAATTATACAACACCCTCTTCATGAAACCCCAGTAAAAGGGATATGCAAGTGACTCTCATTTACAGTGCTGTCACCCCAGCTCTGAACCCCTTGATCTACATGCTCAGGAACCAGGAGGTGGAACCTGCCAGAAAGAAACATTAGGAAGAAAACTCTTTCCTGGAGGA
This sequence comes from Pardalotus punctatus, assembly GCA_013400915.1. Taxonomy (NCBI): domain Eukaryota; kingdom Metazoa; phylum Chordata; class Aves; order Passeriformes; family Pardalotidae; genus Pardalotus; species Pardalotus punctatus. The sequence continues at coordinate 8,917 of VZTX01016628.1, forward strand.
AAGTGACTAAAGAAAGGAGAAGACTCAAAATGTGGTTGCTCCATCTCTCCTGTTTACAAGGAAAGAGGTCAAAAGGGCATTGTATTGCAAGAGACTGAAAAACTACTGATTATCTCATGCAGTTTAACACATTTACAAGTTAATTGCACAGATTTGCATCAGGAGAGATGTTCAAGGACTTGTTGCTTCTTCCATTATTTTTTAGATGTCTTATGGTGCCACACCACCTCTGGTTTCCAATACAGGCTCCTGTAGGACTTGGGTCATAGCTGACAGCCCCATGCAGTTGTCTTGGGTGATCTAAGGTATTAAATGATTATTTGTGTTTAGGCAGCTGAATTACTCTCCTGTGACTCATACCTTGTCTACAGCTGAAGAGAGCTAGCTCATGTTACATTTTGGGTTGCCATAGCCTGAGAATGATCTCTTCAACATTTTACTTAAGTCAATCATCTGGACGGATCTGGTTTGTTCCATTAAGTGGAACCTTACTAATGAATGTAGACTTAGATGCAAACTGACAAGTGCATGTGAACTTAACCTCTACCACCTTTAGCAGTGTGATTTATCTTGCCTTGATTTATATGCTTTGAATTTTTTGTATCTAGCTACTTTTATAGACTCACATTATGGTCAGTGAATAAATAATTGATTTGTATTTACACAGACTACTACAGACATGTTAAATATCCTCAAGTATCCTGCCCAGACTTTGCCTGTGGATCCAGAACAGAACAGGCTTGTGCAGGTCTTTTGTCATACTTCATGCCTGTGAAGTATGAATATCTCTGTTAGCACTGGATATCCACTTGTGTTTTGGCACTAAATCCCAATTTTTATGTTGGATGCAGCAGCTTTAAAATGCTTCATTTTTCAGTGTTGTGGTTCTTTATCACAGACATTCACCACCTTCAGTCTCAGCCTGGACTGCAGTTCCATATTGAGTTAGATGAAAAGTATGTGACATTCTTGGCTCCAGGATGTGCTGTCTCTGCCTTTTGGATTACTCTGGTTTGTATGCATAACAGCTGAGGTGCAGAGGATGAACCCTGGCTATAGCTATGATTCCACAAGCTCTAGTTGGAGGCTGTCACTAGTTGTGTCCTGCAAAGCTCACTACTGGGCCTAGTATTGTTCAACTTACTCATCAGTGACATGAATGAAGGGATGAAGGGGCAGATGCCTTCTCAGTTCTCTGACAACACAAAGTTTTCTTGCATCGAGTGCATATGTCAGACACCTACATCAAATGCCTTGAGCTGAGCTCCACTCTCCTGTCCATTCCTGCAGCTTTCCAGAAGTGGATAGGTGCTTTTAAGCTATCAAGAACATCTTATCTCTAGTGGTGGGATCTTACAGGTCCCAGTCATCCCAGCCCTCCCTCCAGCTCTGTTCAGTTAGTGTCCAACATCCCACTCTCAGAGTTATAACCCTCTTCCCAATCCCAAAGCCTTAAACAATCCCCTGAAATACTGTCCCCTGCAGCCTCCCCCACTTCTGCAATACTCATCCAGCTCACATATTGCCCCTTATTGAACAGCCATCACTTTTCTAAAGTGTCCCCAATGAGATGTTCCATAGAACCAATTCTGTCAAAGGTCCTTGTAAAGGCTGTACATGTCTGAGATCAAGGTATGAGTTTGTCTGTGATGAAAAGAGACATTTCAGCAGCAAAATGCACACGCACTCGTGAGGTGTGTACTGAAAAAGTACAGTTCTGTCACAAGCAGACAGAAATATCTACCCATAGTGGGTTTGGGTCTGGTTTCACAGCTGTAAGGGAGGTACAAGTCAAATCACAACCTCTGAGATGGAAACAAGTTAAATCCACTCTATTTCATAAAAAAGTAAACCAGAAGAGATGGCTTGAAATGCATGCTCAGAAAGAAGAGTGTATTTCACATTAGACTAAATTATCATCTCCTCATTTGCACAGATACTACAGTTGTCTTAACTAGGATAAATCAGAAAGTACAGTGAACACATCTCAACCCAGTTTGAAATATCTGGTGTTCACAGGTATTTGTCAGGTGCCTAACACGACAACTAGCTATGGATTGTAGCTATTATTATTGTATGAAGTCCTCATAAAGAGCAATGCATCATTATTATTTTCAATTGTTAAAAAAGTAGCCAAAGACACAAAAGCAAACAAACAAAAGGTCTAGAGTTCACAAAATATGACCAGTGCTAACCTGGGAATTGTATCCTGCGAATCCACATAAAAGAGCTGTGGTCATCTGCAGAGATTTATGAATCCATGATCCACCAGAAAATTACAGTTATATCGTATCTGGATACCCTCCAGGAATACCCTTTTTCCTTGACTTCCTGGCAGCCTACTTGCACAGAGTTAGGAAACGTTTAAGGCCCACCAGATAAGACATTGTTTTCTTGAATTGTCTGACTTTCACACTCTTTGCAACTCCCTTGCAGATTCTTTGGGAAACAGGACAAACTGGTCTCTAACTGAAACCCTCATCCTAGTTGTCAAGGCTTGGCTTGCTCCTAAATCCTCACCACCCCAACTAGTGCACATCAGTTTTGCATTTTCTAAAACATTTCAGTGACATCAGTTACATTCCTTGGGGGTTTTTTTCTATATTTTTAGATTTCTTTATTAGGAAGAAATGTTTACATTTCACAATGTTTACATTTCAGCAAGAAACCACTATTTTCCCCTCCCAATTCTGAAAGTGTTCTTCAGTTGAAGATTTCAAATTTCCATCAGACCTTTACTGCTTCCTGTTTCATTGTGTTTTTAGTTTCCCTGATCACTAACCCTGAGAAAGAGTTGGTCAACAGGTGACTCAAGTTAACTATGGAGAGACAGAATATGTGAATTCTAAAAAAACTAGAAAAACAAGATTTCCTTAATCTTGTCAAGATAAAGAGGGACAAGAATCTCTTTGAAGGCGGCACAGAAACTGCTGAATCATCCCCACCAGGTACCACGCATGCCCCAGAGAGAAAGGTGAAAAGTGCACTGTGATGAAGACTACCAGATCTTCATCACGAGAAGACCCCCGAAGACCACCAGGACACACAGCGCATGCGTGGCACACATGCTAATGATATTAATGATTTCTGAGAAATGATTTGTATAACCACAACTATCTTGAGGAATGTGATGAATATGCATGAATGTTACCCATAATATTGTGAGCTGGCAGTGCCGATGTGTGTGTGTTTGGAGGAGCGATCCCCCACACCCAGCGCGCCGAATAAAGCAAATACCCACTGCTTTGACTTTGTCTCTGAAGTGTCTCTGGGCCTGCTTGGGGCGAATCAACCCTAACCCTGCTCTCTGTCAATGTGAAGTCATTCCCCCTTTTTCCTGTGTCCAGAGTCCCTCTCCAGCTCTCTTGGAGCCCCTTTAGGCTCTGGAAAGCTGGTCATGTGATAGATCAGGATCTTTGCAAAATTCAAAGGAACAGAGTCAGCAAACAGAGAACACCACTGCAGATGATGCCATGCTCTGAACTTCAACAACCACCATCTACCCTTGCAACGTGAATAAGAAGCCATCTGCACCAGCTTGCTTGGGAATGAAAGTTCTCTCTTCACCGCAGCCCACAAACTAAATAGAAGTCCATTTACAGAGTCTCTGAGTAGCCTTTGCATCTTCACACGCCTTCATGCACTATTTTCCTGCATGTTGAATGCCCCTTTCCTATCACATCATCCTTGCACAAAGCTGGTAAGCCAAGACAAACTCTCAATATCAAGTGGAAATTATAGAGACATATTAATTATTAAAGAATCTTCAAATATCTCAGGCATGAAGGAAGGTTAAGACAGGTCTTAATGTTAAGGCAAGTTGTCTTTGTGTTGGGGCATTCAGACACACATGAAACAAACCCATCAAAATAAATAAAGAAGATCCAATAGTGTACTGTGTTTCAGAAAATTATGGGAACCAACAAGAAAACGTGGAAAATGCTGCATTATAGTGAGCATTTTAAAAAAACCAAAACGCACTAGTAGACGATGAAATCAACTGTGGGATAAATACAACCTTGGGATGCAGTAAGGACATAGCTGCTGTTCCAGTGGGCTGTCCATTGACAAAGTGCATCCTGCATATGCACCAAAACCCTTCGTATTTAATCTAAACTGTTGTGTGTTGTATCTCTGAAGACAATGCACAGCAACAAGAAGATAGGGAACTACTAGTGATTCATGACACTCAATTCCAGGTGTCGCCTTAAAATCAATGTAAAAATCAGGGCTTTGAGAAATTTTATCTCCCGTGACTCTCTTCAGTTGCTTCTCAACTCTTTTATGTTACTATAAAGTTACAATGGGATCAATCCTTATTGAAATATTACCATTGCTTACCAAGGGGATGAGAGGGGAAGTCTGGTTTATTTAATTCAGTAGCATTCTCTATGGCACAGATGCCCCTATCTGGCCTCAACCCAGTCAATTTCTTGGACTTGATGAAGTCAGTTCAGTAAGCAGAACCTGGAATAAGATTCACTTCTAGTGAGAAGACATTATTTGATAATCTAATTTCATCTTAAAAGTGCTTTCTTTTCTTTTGACAGTAGGATATTAAGAAATTGCAGCATATCGGTGCAAAAAGCATGGTCCCAGACAACAATAAGGCCAAGAACATTTATTAGAAGAGTATACAGTTTTTACAATATTTTGCCATCAGATTAAAACACCCCTCTAAACAGCCAATAAAAGGGCATGAGAATATTTCTTTCAGAACAAGCATTTTTGTTATAGCTTTTGCAAACTCCCAGTTCTATCTGTTACCCTTTAGAAACTTTGTTTCTTCTCCCTAGCTCAGTGAAATATTCTTCCTTTATTTAACCAAGCAGTCTTTGTTCTTGTTTTACTAAACCTTCTTTGTTTTCTTGTCCTACAAAAGATAATAACTCACATGTAAACTTCTACATAGGCAATGTTTAAAGTTTACTGATATCAGTTCCAATGCTAATTTTCATCTAGCTAAAAACAAAACTCTTTACTAGTTTAAACGAAACATACTCTTTCTGCCTTGACCCATCTCATTGTAATACATTAGAAATCCCTCACCAGTCCCAGGAAGCATCTAAAGAACATTGTATCTCTACACTGGGGCAGCGGAATCTTTGCCAGGACACATAACACTGGTTCAGGGTCCTCTTCTGTGCCTCACCTAGGCGTACCCATGTTGATACATGGGGCCTTTCTGTGCCCCATGTCTCTGTAGCTGTAAGACACATTTTTTTCTTCTTGTGGCGTTTGATTTCTAAGTGATTGAAATAATATGAAGACATGACAAAAGCCTTTTGGATTTTAATCACGGTTATTTTGGAGCGTGCTTACATTTTGATTTTCCAGGGCTTTTTCATATGTCATTTATATAAACCCCAAATGCCCAGGGCTCCTCTGGCTTATTTATTTCTTAAATTGTAGATAAGTGGATTTACTATGTGTGTCACCACAGCATAGTAGACAAAGAACAGCTTGAGAGGTTAAGTTTTTGGTTACATGTGAACAAGGATGGAAGTTGAATAGAAAATAGTGACCACAGTGAGGTGAGAGGAGTATGTGGAAAATGCCTTTTGTCTCTCTGAAGAGACTCTCAGGATGGTGATGATGATTAATGTATAATGTGTATATACACAGAGAGAAGAAAGGGCAGTGTAGAACATGAATAGTGTATATACATGTATATGTATGTCTATACACAACCAGAAAACCAAGCATGAAAAGCAGCTGCTGTAGGAAATAGTTCTGTGGCCTGTCAGGGAGCTGCCAGCAGCTTGGGCAGGGTGATGGAGCTATATTGTCTCTCCAAGCAGAATAAGTGACTGAGGAATAGGTACACTGGGGTGTGAACATGCAGGGTAGCCACCACCAATGCCAGGATGAGAACGTTCTCCATCATTGCAACCATGTAGATTACCAGGAAGAGCAGGAAGATGGGAGCCCTGAAGGTCAGGTAAGTTTCCAGATCCCAGGAGGATGAATTCTGTCATGTAGGGCTGGTTTTGGTTTTCTGTTGCTGATATTACATTGAATCTGGAGGAAATCAAATACTAAAATGCAATGTGAAAATTAAAAGCCTGTTTTCCATGCATGGCTGTAAAGATACACTGCTCAACTTAACTCTGGGATTCAATCTCTATGTCCTGATAATTTATTTATAATTTCAAATCTTAAAGCATTTAAGCAGTATTTTCTATGAAAAAAAAAAACTCATGGAAAAAAGAAAAAAATCACCTCCTCATTTTCCATGTGTCTTGACATAGTTTCAAGGAGGATGTTCTCCATGAACTTATTGGGCACAGAAGTGACACTGACTGATCTGTAACTCCCCAGGTCTTATTTCCCTTTTTAAAACTGGGGTTGTGTTTCCCTTTTTCAAGTCAGTGGGAACTTCACCAGACTGCCATGACATCTCAAATATGATGGTGAGCGGCTTACACAACTCATTCCATAGTTCCCCTTGGAGGCATCTCGTAGATCCCATGGGTGTGTGCAACTCCAGGTTCCTTATATGGTTTCAAACCTAATCATCTCATACTGTGGCTGGTGCATCCTTCTCCCAGTCCCTGCCTTTGCTTCCTGTGACTTGAATGGTGTGTCTGGAGCACTTGGTGAATACAGAAGCAAATGTGGTTGAGTACTTCAGCCTTCCCTATGTCCCAGGTAACCAGGTCTCCCATAGCTTTCTGAAGACAGCCCACTTTGTCCCTTGTCTTCCTGTTATCAGCAACACACTTAAGAGAAACTTTTCTTGTTGCCCTTGATGTCCCTGGCAAGGTTTAATTCATCAGTGCTTTGGTTGTCCTGTGAAGGCCTTCTGGCACCAAGAAGAGAGATTTGCCTTCTGCTGTGTCAGGTCCTCCAAACTAAAGCCTCTGCATGAGACTCACACACAGAGGCCATGGGGATGATGTAGCTGAGCCCTTCTGGTCAAACAGAAGCATTTTATTCCTTCAGTAGAACAGAGAAAGTGGCTACTTGGTGGGAAACCATGGGTATCCCATGGGAAAGTCACCAGGCAGATTTTGTCATTTAAGACAGATTTATTCCATCTCATATTATCAATCAAAATGGGTGACATTGTGGCTCTCCATCTCAGCAAAGACCAACTCTGTAGAGGCCAAAGTCAATATGGTAGAAATTGGTCTTTCAGACTGGTTCGACTACAGTCCCATCTAGTGGTGTTTGCCTAATACAACTCCCTCTCAGATTTTGACAATCACTTTTTTCCACATGGTCTTTGAATTTTCCCTTCTTCTTATGATATTTTTAATTGTTGAGGTTCACCAAGTAGATGAAAAGTTGTGCTTTGCCAAGAGATATTTATTCATCAAGCTGTGTCTGTCTGGCCTTGCAGACTAAGCAGCCTGAGCACTGACTAACAAATTAGAGTCCATCTGGCCTTAAATGCCAGATAGGAAGCTGTGGTTAAAATAGAGGACCTGGAACAGTCATCTCACTTATTAGTGATGCACAGCTAGATCACAGTCACCCTGCAGGAAAAGAAGACTGAGCAGCATCTCCAAAGTATCCATGGAATAGCAGCACAGGCACCTGCCTGGCTTTCAATTCAGGTTTCGACTTCCAAACACCAGTGGCTGACTTGATCACAACAATGACCATCATAGTAATCTTTCACTCAGTTGTCATCCTGTCTATCCATCTAATTCCATCCAGGCCCAAACGTATGCTAAGAAAGTGCTAATTGCAATCAGAGTATACAGGGAAAGAGTGGTTACTTACATTAATATGAGGCTAATGATAACAACCGCTCCAAGGCTTTTGTTTGCTGGATTATCCTCTGGGGTGTTTCTCTGGTCTTAGCTTTTTAAGGTTTTAAGGAGTGAGGTGACAGGAGGAGAGAGTGAAAAGGAGAGTGGGTATGCCCTGTTAACTAAATTTTAAAAAAAAGGAAATATGAACATTAAGGGAGGGCAACACATGACACATCTTTTCCAAACAAGAAGCTCTAATTCTTCTTTTTTTTTTTTTTTTTACCTTTTCCTAAGAAAATCAAGATCCTAAAGAAAATAAAGATGGATACAAAACCTTGAGAAGTCAAAGATTTTTAGTTGGATTTCAGTGTTCCTGTAGATCCTGGTAAGAAACAGTGTTGAACAGTTTGTTGACTGACACAGAAACAGGCCACACTTCAATTATTTTCAGTGGTCAGATGTTGTCCAATGAGCTAAAAATTAGAGGTTTGAGTGGATAAGAGTTTAAGGGGAAATTCAAAATTAGATCTGTGGAAAGAAATGTGTAAGTTTTGCTAAGTTATTCTATCCTAAGTGGTCCAGAACAAAGTTCTTGAGAGGCTGTTGTTATAGGGCCTTCACTGCTGTATCAACTGGTGATCTCCCTACAGTGCTTAAATGTTGTGAGCAACATCAAAAAGGAGGTGAGGTCTGAATGGCAGAGACTGATTCCTGAGCTAATGGCTAGACTTCTGCTACTGTCAGTGGAAAGATAAAAATCATTCCTTGGATGATTCAGCTCATACAAACCAGATATATAAAACCTATGGGATGGATGACAGACCAAAGCATTTCCTTTTCTCTCTCTCACACTGTAGGAGGAGTCTGAGGTGAGTCTTTAGATGCATATGTTCCCAATGAGGAGACATTAAATCCACTGAAGATGGTTCAAATAGATGCTGCTAAACTGGAGCGCTAGAACTGTGAAGATACTGGGCTGAAAAAACCCAAAACCTTAACGTTGTATTTGTATTAGGGGATGTATTTAGGGAATGCAGGGCTGAAGATTGTCCCTCCCTGTGAAGGCACATGCTAGGAATTTATGTGGCCAGTGTCGAGGTTTGACCCTGGCCAAATGCCAGGGACCTACGACGTCTGCTTTCTATGCTCTCTCCTGCTGCATTTATGCAGAGGAGAGGACTCAAACTGACACAAACACACTGGACTCATGAGTTGAGATGAGGCAGTGATGGGGAGGGGACGCACGAAAAACATGAGCAAACAGGTGAGAGACTTAAGTTGCAAAGTGATTTATTAACCTAACAGAGTCAGAGGATAAATGAGAGGTAAAAATAAGCTCTTAAGACACCATTTCTTCACTCACCCCCCCTCCCTCTTAAGACACTGTTCCTCAGCTCACCCCCTCCCCTCCTTCAAACAACCAACAGCTCCGGGTGGGGGGCAGGGTATGGGGTTTTTCCTTAGTCAGTCCATCACCACAATTCTTCTGCTACAAACACTGTTTCTCTACTCACCCCTCTCCCTCTTAAGACACCATTTCTC
>VZTX01016628.1:18761-33916 GCA_013400915.1 Pardalotus punctatus
TGAGGTTGTCCTTGGGGCTGGAGTTATGGCTTCCTGGGGTTGAAGTCATCACATCTGCACTTATCTTGTTAAGCTTATAATTTGTTAGTTGTATTTTAACATATCTTTGGTTAGTTATTTTTCAGCTATCTCTAAGGTAGAACAAAAGAAAAGCATTTAATAATAGTTACATTCCTACAACATAGAGGTTAGTATTATACACATAGCACTCATTATTTGCAAAAAGCCAATCTTTTAATATGCATTTATAACAACAGAGGCGTAACTAACATCTCTAATTGGCCCAGGTTTGGCCAGCAGCATGTCCATCATCTTCAGAGCCATCAGAGAGTGGCTCTGCTGACAGGGTGAAAAACGTCCAGAACCTTCACACAGGNCCAGAACCTTCACACAGGACACACAGGAGCCATCTTTGTGCCCCTCCCTAACCACTAACAAAAACTGGGCCAAGTAAAACCAACACAGCCAGTTTTATCAGCTTGAAAAATACAAATGGATTGCAAATACCTCTCCCAAATCCATGCACCTCTGGATAAAAACAGAGCTGAGTAGAAGAGTCCACTCAGAAGAAAAAGAGAAGTAGATTTTCCATTCAGTTCCTTTCACAGGATCACAGAACAGTTTGGGTTTGAAGGGACCTTAAAGCTCATCTCGTTCCACCCCCTGCCATGCGCAGGCACACCTTCCACTATCCCAGGATGCTCCAACCCCTGTCCAACCTGGCCTGGAACACTTCCAGGGATGGGGCAGCCACAGCTACTCTGGGCAACCTGTGCCAGGCCTCACCACCCTCACAGGGAAGGATTTCTTCCTAATCTCTAACCCTAACCCTGCTCTCTGTCAATGTGAAGTCATTCCCCCTTTTCCTGTGTCCAGAGTCCCTTGACAGCTCTCTTGGAGCCCCTTTAGGCACTGGAAGAGGCTCTGAGGTCTCCGTGGAGCCTTCTCTTCTGCAAAATCTGAACAACACCAGTTCCGTCAGTCTGTTTTCAGATCCTGTGACTCAGACAGTGTTGCTGGAGCACTTGCTGGTGAAGATCAAGTCAAACAAGCTGTTGAGTCCCTCAGCTCTCTCCAGTTCCTGGGTAACCAGATCTCCTATTTCTTTCCAGCAAGAAAGGCCCCAAGAGGGCCCACATTTTCCTTTCTTTTATCACCAATGTACCTATAGAAGCTTTTCACATTGCCCTTGGAGTCCCTCACCAGGTTTAATTTACACAGGGCTTTAGCTCTCCTAACTTGATCTCTGTTTTCTCAGACAGTTTGTCTGTGTTCCTCTCAGGTTACCTGTCCTTTCATGCACTCTTGTCTTCCTATGCCCGCACACCCTTAACCACCCTATTGGGACTAGCTTTGACCACTGAATTGTTTTTAAAACAAATCCAGCACAATTAAGTCAAAGCCTCAGGAATTTTGGAAAATCAGACTTGCAAGGGAATCTAGAGAAGGATATTATTCAGTGCACATGAGGCAAAAATAAAAGAGAAGCACTACGACATTGTTGACTTCATCCCATCTCTACATCATTGTCACAGTTGTGAGAATTCCTTCTGCCACTGGAAGGAAAAAAGCCTTTTCCACTTGCTCCTCACATCTTACTGTGGTGATTCCTTCTTACTGGTCAATGAGTTGTCTATGTACTCCCTCATCACAATACACAAATTGAGCCAAATAAAGTCTTCTCTGCTTTTTACACCATTCTCACTCCCTTGGTCAACCCTCTCATCTGCAGTCTGAGAAACGAGCAAGTAAAAGAAGCTCTGCAAAAAAATATGAATAAATTGCTCGCTTTGGGAGGGCTGCTTGCTGCCAGAAAAAAAAAAAAAGGAGCAACAATCCTTAATGAGTTACAGGCACAAACATGGCAAGTGAATGTAGTTAATTTAAATAAAGCTTGAAAATACATAGCTGTAGCTCTTAAAAATAAATAAGCAGGGGAATAAAATAGGTAAATAATCTTGCTATCAGTGGGTGATGCTCTTAAGAGAGACAATGAATACGCAAGGAACACTGTAAAGTAAGCCAATTAAACCCATGAATGTCATTATATACATATTATTGGATACAATATCTTCTTGCTGGCCTGCTTGCTTGTTTTTTCTTCACTCCAGCTAACACAGTTCAGAATAAGTTGAAATCATTTCTAGCAAATAGACCATTTTTCATTAATATTTTGTTCAGGTTACTTTTAGTTTTTCACACCTGTGGTGTAGATGTCTACATCCAAGACAATCATCTGGACTCCCTTTATTGCAAATGAAGAGAGTGAGAAACATTACTCAAATATAATTCCTCTGAACTATTTTGGGGGTTTGGTTTTGGTTAATACAAACCATAATCCAGAAGAACTCAGTGCAACATACTAAAGAACTTCTAGCTTATACAGGACATGCAATATGCATATATTGTATGCATAACTTCTATATGAAGGTGGCTTCTCCACCTTCTTTAGCACCTGCAGTGGCCCAGTTCTTGGACCCAGAAGTGTCTCAGAGGTGAGAGGTCCCTTTCTCTGAGCATGGCCCTGGTACACACCTCAGTACCCCTGGCAGGGCAAGACACTGATGGTACAAGGCAGGAACATCTCAGTAGGGTCAGCAGCTTTTGGGGATGGTCATCCCACGACCAAGAAAAGGTTTAGCAAAAAAATCTTTGTAAGATAACCGATGTTAACCCAGGGGCCCACCCCACTTCTTTGTGCCTGTCAGAAAGAGGCTGTGGGAGTGAAGAGGGATGAAGTCACTGCCAGCAACCCCTCAGGGCAAAACAGGCTCCGTGCTGACGAAGCATGTGGATGACATCCTCAGCTTCTCCTCAAAGCCAGGAGTCACACTGCAGCGCTGACAGCACGTTCTCCTTTTGTGCCTGAGTCCTGCTGCTATGGCTTTGCTGTGAACACAGTAGTGCTGTCCGAGGCAGATACAAGGTGTGTGATGTGCTGAGTAGCCCCAGCCCCAGGCTTTATGTTCTCATCTAGGTTTTTTCCCAAAATATTTACATCTCCCACTGACAGCAGTTTTGGCAATCATGCTCCCAAATTTGTGAGAAACTTGCGCAAAAATCCACCCACCTGCCTTCTTACATGTTCCCCATAGGATCCTTGCCTGTTTTCCCAAAATCTGATGGACGGGTGGTTGTATACGATAGATGAATGGCAGCTCCCACCAGGTAAGCCAAAAAACAGTAGACGAGAGATGGGCTTTGTCTCCGTTGAGCTTTCAGCATCACAATGGGGACTTAGCGTGTGGTTCCCGGGAGAAGGTCAAAGCTATAACAGCAAGTGGGGCAGCCACGCACCACACTGCGTTCACTCGTTGTGCCCCGTTTTGGGAGCCAGCGGGGTGTTCCCGTCACCCCCCACGGGCTGTTGGTGCCATCGCTGCCGCGCGCCCCGGGGCGGGGGCGGAAGAGCAGAAGAGCAGATGGAGGCCGTCACATGAAGACAATATTCGACAAGTAGCAGAGTGGCGCAGCGGAAGCGTGCTGGGCCCATAACCCAGAGGTCGATGGATCGAAACCATCCTCTGCTAGCGGGTTTTTTCCATTTTTTTGGGACGGCGGAGGGGCCGCCGGGCACAAGGTGGCGACGCGATATTCTCGATTACTTTCCGAGTTCGGCCGGTTAGCTCAGTCGGTTAGAGCGTGGTGCTAATAACGCCAAGGTCGCGGGTTCGATCCCCGTACGGGCCAGGTTGACTTTTCCTGAATTTCTAACTAACTCTTTTTTCCCGTCCGGCCCGGCCTTTTCTGGCAATGATGGTGCAGGGAAATAGTCTGTTGGAAAACAGAGATCCTACCTGTGCTACTCAGCCCTCGCGGATGGTCCACTGGGAGAGCTTCTAGGCTCTCTCTCTGCTTTCCCTATGGCTCCTTTTGCAAGTGTTCATTCCTATTTAAGGATAAATTTCACTAGGTGCTTGTGGCAGGTGCACTGGCTCCAGCAGCCCTTCAGACCTGGGACTGACCTCAGCCATGCCCTGGCTGGATTCAGGTGTGCGGCACTAACCAATGCACCTGCTAGTGCTGTGGAGGGGCCGAAGGTCAGACCTCAGCCTGCATGATTTATTGTGACCATCTGATGACAGATCAGACTCAGCAGGGGTACAGATAGAGCCTAGGTGGGTATGCAGGGCAGTGAAGTCAGTTGTCCTCAGAGAAGGACTGTTGGGGACTCCCCCCTTGAGTCAGGATACTGCCCAAAGCCACTCTGTGCGATTGAGAGCCCTCAATTTATTGGGTGAGTGTTTGCACATTTTGTGTTACCCTTCTAAAATCTTGAGAATTCTGAAGTCACTCAAGTAGTATAAATTCCACTTGACATCACAAAACTCTATGCAAATATTGACAGAGCTTTAATTACTTTGATTTGCTTATCTGCTTTAACTGCTTTATAACACAAATCTCATAAAATTATCTGTGGATTTTAAAAGCCTCCCCAGCAATGCTACAGCCAACATTGCCTATTTAAACACTGAAGAATTGTCAGAAACCAGCTTTGTACAGAAAGTCAGTGACCACTCAGTGTCCTGCCCATGCACCTGATTAAGCACCCTAAGAGTGACAAATGTCCATGTCCTCCACTTCAGCCAGCAGCGAGGCTCAGTGTGTGTCCCCAGGAAGCACAGTCTGGTGTCTGTAATCCCAGAGTGGTAGATGGGCATTAGATGTCCTGCAGACCATCATACTCTTATCCCTCTATTTTCCCACATTTATGGCTCCCCAAAAACACCTTGATCCCTCCTTTTTTCCACTTTTGGTTCCTCTCCCTGAACATCCCATAGTAAGTCACAACCCCAAAATGCTCTCCCTTCCATCCCGTAACATGAACTTTGCTCCTAGCAAGTGAGCAGATGTAACCTGCAGAGTGGCCCCATTCACCCTCTGGATGGGAGACACCTCTGAGCCCAAGAGCCCTGGGAGCAGCCGGGACAGGGGATCCCTAGCACAGTGGAAGTTCCCAAGGCTACTCCACGTCCCCCTGCTCCCCTTCATTCAAGGAGATGAGCTTTTAATCATGTAACATAATGCTGTCTCATGGGGCAGGAGGGCTCCCTGCAGCCCTGGCTGACCCCAACACCCCTCAAAATCATCCCACATCCTATCCTGTCCCTTCCAGAGTGTCCCTGGCAACCTCAGGGGACCTACAGCCCCGTCAGCCACCTCAGTCCCCACAAAGGTGAGGTGCCACAGGCGACAGCCCCTGCCTCAAGGTTCTGCACTCCAGCCAAGCCCCAGCTCACTGCAGCCCCCAGCAGCATCTCCAGCTCTGCAGAGCCTGGAGGGAACAAGGCTGAGGTTATAAGAGCGGTTGGACATGGGGTGGAGGGTGACAGGGGCCAGGCATGTGGCTCCAAGAAGGGATGTCAGGGTTGTAGATGGAGCTCAGGCATAGGATGCAACTCTGGGTTGTCAGGCACAACCACTTTGGAGCACTGATATTCTAGAATATCAACCTCCTTCCTTGGGTACCATTTCCTTCCAGGGCTTCATCCCATGGGACTGTATCAAGGAGATCCCCACAGAGGCCAAAGCCTGCTCTCCTAACACCCAGCATTGTGACCACAACTTGTGCCTGGCTACCTCCCCTCAGGCCTCTGAACTCCACCATCTCAGTTTTACCAAGGGGAGCAGCTGGACTTTGTTCTCTCGTCAGAGTAGGAGAAACCCAGACCTTGCAAATCTCATTTTAGCACCTGCTGAAGCAGGCCTGTCAGAGATGGATCTTGAGTTTAGGAATCACCATCTAACTCCCACAGAATGGAGGCACTTTTTCCTTATTAGGGACATGGAATTCATTAACAGCCCCTGAGCTCCCAGAGCCATTAGGAGGCACCCCACTGTCTGGAGTCCCTCCAGAATGATGCATGAGCTCTAAGAAACCCACTAACCTGCTTTAGGTACTTGTATGTCTCTTGCCCTAAGTGATGGAGCTGTTGCCTCTCTTATCTGGTACAACCTCATTTGACCTGGCTCCTGAGACAAAGGGGGCTGCAAAGCCTTATAAATGAATAATCACATCAGCACCACTGGGAGGACTGAACATGGGATTATGGCTTGGGAGACATCAATCTGGTTTCAGATGTAGGTGCTAGAATCCCGTAAACAGGCACGTCGGGAACAGGGCAAGGCAAATGCAAGAACACTTCCCAGCAGTCTGTGTGGCCAAAGGAAGTTTTGGAAATAAGAACCAACAGCGCTGTTCCCTGTATTACAAATCATGTTTGTAGGTTAATACATACAACACAAGCACCTTTAACAAGCACGGTTTATACACATTATCAAGCATCAAAATCCATCTGTTCTGAGGCCTTATTTAGGTACTGTTGCCTCCCCCGCTGTTCTTCCCAGAGGTTCCTGCCTTCTGCATCCGGCTCGCACTTGGCTGTCGGGGCATCCTCTGGGCAGATCCTTCCCGGCTGCTTCTTTCAGCCAGAATCTGTGTCCCACTGACAGCAGAGCTGGTTTTATTTCTCCCTGAATAAACAAATACATCCATTAATTTTCACATCCCAACCCAAGCATCACCACACAGCAGCTAGCCACAAACGTTCCCTCAGGAACCATGCAGGAGGCAAAACTCCATTAGATCTCACAAACGTCTTCAGCATCCAGTGCAGAAAGCAAATTTGGTGAATTCAGCCCAACCGGTATTGGTGCCATGAAACCCAAAGAAGTTGCAGTAGAAGCATTTTTCATTGTCATGAGGTTTAATCTACAAAGTAACCAGCCACTTTGTTCCAGTTATTCTTCACAGAACAGCAGCACAGCAAACAGCACTGCTGTAACACCAAGAGCTGCCAACACCAAGCTGGAATAAGCAAAAGGATGTGCTCCTGTCCACCAGTGTCTGAGGCTGCTGCCATATCATCAGATCACAAACACTTCTCTCCATATAATTTCTGTCACTCAATGAACAGATTTGGATTTCCTATCATTTTCTGGGCCTTTCAGGAGCTCAGACTCCTACACAGGACTTTCAGATGTTTTTACTGAGTTCAGAAGGTGAGTGCTCCCCTCCTGGAAGCACATCTGATGGGCTCTAAGAGGCAGAGTGGGAGCAGGGACCAGCAGTGGGTACAAAGGCAGAAGCTGAGGAAGGCAAGGGGCAACAGGATCCTGCCAGAGGAGAGAGTGACAGACTCAGTGTTTCTGACACAAATGCCAGAACACTGACTTTTCCTCCCACTCCCTCAGGTGAGAAGTACGACTCACTTTAGGAAAGAGAGTAAGAGGAACGTGATGCACAGCTTTTATTAAAGACAGCAACCTCCATGAAGTATCATAAAAATTATTAATAGCAAGGAGAAAACAAAACAGGAATACAGTGGGCTGTAGTTACACGCATGCAATTAAAGAGTGACATTTTGGCAATCATTATCAGAGCAACTTCCACAAGACCAACAGCTGCTCCACACTCTACAGTCTCCATGGACATGGTTTGGAAATCATTATCCTAGATAGTCTGTGCTATGGACAGCGCACAGTTACTTACCAGACCATCCTGTCTCCTCGGAGCAGCTGTCTGGGAATAGGACTCACATCATCAGTTAACACCTTGCTGCACCAGAAAGAGAATCTGAGAACTTCCAAGTAAAGAGCAGGTGTCCACTATTCATCTGTAAAATTTGGGTGGCACAAAAATCCATTCACTTATCCCAGCCAAGTCAGGTGCTCTTGAAAAACTCTCTTCTTGTCAAGCACAGCAGTGACATGGCAGCAGTCACCACCCCAAGCCAGCCAACCAGCCTTGCCAGTTGTGTTGTAGCTCGGGCACTTTGAGCAGCTTCACTAAAGCAAGTGCTGTCCATGAAAACTAACACATTGCACAAAGGCAATAGGTGATCTCACAGTATTTGAGAGAAAAAGTGGCAGGAATAAAAGCATTATTCACCATGATGCTTTTAGCAATACCGGACATGTCCCCAGATGAATGTCCTCTCCTTCTCACATGCATCTGTCTGCTGAGAGGGCAAGTCCTCAACCCATGTACAACTCCAGCCATATGACAGCACACACACACTGGTACCATTTAGCACTACTGGAGTCAGGCCCTTGATGTTCTGACCCAGCTGAAACAACTCGGGGAGAAAGAGTCATTTGACTGAAGAGAAGCTGCGCTTAAAGCACGTGCCCTCCATTCCCCTAGCCTTGAAATCATAGTAAAACAAATCAGTTAAACTGCATAAATACCCAGTATATTTCTGGAAGCAGCCTGTGCAGACCCGTGCACCAGACAAGGACGGCTCCTGAAGTGTGCAGGGACAGGCATGGTTTGTGCTTCCCTCAGTTACATTAGCAGAGATAACAGATTCAACTACCACAAAGCACAAAAGCAGCTCAACGACCAAAAACTCTCTGTAATTCAAGTACTACAGAAGAACAAAAGGATTTCACTGATACTTTCCTTGGTGACACAAGAGGTCCTTATCTTGAATGTGTCTGGCTGTCACAGAAAAACTGCAGCCCAAATAGCTGCAGAAGCAAGAGACAAGGCAAGAGAGAACCTAATCAAATACCTGCCTCCCCAAAGATGACCCCAGAAGCAGCTGTTTTTCTCCTCGAGAGCCAGGCACTGTTTGGGAGGAATGGTATGTGCACATAAGCAGTTTTAAACACCAGAGGGAGAAAGAAGCACTGCCTTGTGTCAAGCAGGGGGCAAGAGAAGATCAATCAGCTTCAGCAAAGAAAGGAACCACAACCCCAAATACGCTTTCAGAAGTAGAAATCTAAAGCTCTTCTCTTTCAGTCTCCTCTCTACTCAACCTACTGCTTTCCTCAAGGGATCCTTTCCTGCCCCTGAGCAGTAACAAGGACTACAAATTTTTCTCTCACTGGTAAACAAATAAATAAATACTTAAATGTCTGTTGGTACATTTATTTACTTGTAGCACACTCAGAGATACCAAGGCTGCAACACTCTCTAGACATTTCCTGCAGTGCATATTACCCTAAACCCCACAAGGTGGCCTCTTCTGCAACACAGGTCTCAGGTCTTCAAAGCTGCTGCTACATCTTCAACAATTAATAAACAACCTGGGCTCTTTCCAGAGGCAAAACATCACTCAAGAGCCCAAATCATTCATCTCTCCTTCTCTTTTGACAAATAGCTCTCTTCAAGACTGCTCAGGAGAGTCACAGAAGCTTCCCTCCCATCACTGATTAATATGAAACACACCAGCCTTTTTCCTACAAATTCTCACATGTCCATGGTTGCTCCTCATTTTACTAGTTTTCACCACAGGGATATCTAATTTTCTCTCGTCCTCTTGCACATAAGATTACAGAAAGAGAAGATGGAGAAGAGGTCCCTCATTTTTCTCAGAGCTCTATCGATACTATATTTATAAGATTTTTTGAGTGTCTCTTTGGTAGGGTAGGGGGAAAGAATGAATTGTCACTCAGAGTTATCATTCAAACTCATATCTCATTACTTTGCCACAAAACCACAAATGGCAAGTCTGGCATTTACAGTACTCCTCTAAATCCTTTTCCCTTCTGTCAGGTCTTGCCTTACAGAGCACAAAAAAGAAGGAAAAAAAAAGCTTGGTAATCAGCCTGAAAAAACATACTGAAAAAATTATCCCAGTGCAGCATTTAGCTCGATGCCCAGTGAAAGGGAAAGCGCAGAGCCTCAGGTAAGCCTGCAAACCTCGCACTGGGAAAGCATGACAGGGGAGAGACCTTCATGGCCACCTATTCTTTTGGGACTGGAGCCACAGCAGCCTGTGATCAATCCAGCCTAGACTTTTTGCACATTATTCCTGGGATAAGGCAGAAGAAATAAAAGCTGTTTGTCTGCTGATGTCGAAAGGACTACTTTACTACCCCCATCACCTGTATTTTGAGAGGATCAAAATTTATTATTACATCCTGAGAGAGGAAAGGTACAGGAACTTTTAACCAAGGGAATTTCAGTCATCCAAGAAAGCACAGTACAGCTGAGAAATTTTTTGATCAGTTCTAAAATAACTGACATAACAAAAATTTCTGTACCAGAAGATGACAGAGGTCTATAAATTGAAGCTAGTCAGTTGCCTGCAATACAGAAAAATTATTTTTAGAAGTGCATTTTGGAATGTGAGCCTGAGGGAAAGGAACAGCAACAACTTTGCATCAGGAATGCTCTATGAATAGAATTTGTCCCCTATATTTACCATGTCCATCACTTCACAAAACAAGAATAAAGGCCCCTAATTCAAAAAGGCTTAAGCTCTATTGTTTATGGTAGGAAGAGCTGAAGGGAGTGAGAGTTGCAGGATAAGATCTGGAAGGCAACCTAAATGCTCCTCAGTGCTGCAGGAAATCCACTCATTGGAGTGGTATTGATGGAGTACTGGAAAAAACCTGAGTATGAGCAACTAAGTAAGAAAACCATGATCAGGACTCTATTAGTCATTTGATTAGTTCTATATAAGTCACCAATAGGTCATTCTACAGATATTTTTTCAGAGAAGACATGCAGACCATGAAGTATCCAGGAATATTTTCAGGTGCAAGGCACACATCACCACCACTCAGATCCCATGGAGATATTTAACTTACACTTAAAGCATACTAGCCAGTATAACCTGCAGGAAAATTCACTGTATGATGTATAAACCCCAGATTAAATAAATTTAAGATAGATCCTTAGCATCTCCAAGGGGATTCCCTCTGCCATATCAGAGCTTTACACAGCATTCTCCTTGTCAGCATTATCTTTATCTCCTTAACACAGAAGCCTACACTACAAATCCCACATCAAATCTAACCCTGAGATAACTCAAGGCTGAGTGAAAGAGGAGTGCAAAGCAGCTGGCGTGGTGAGCCAGCAGCACCCAAGAGTGCTGACAGTCACCACTCCAAAAGGCTGGTCACAGCTAAAGACAGACAGCACAGGGGAAAGAAACAAGAAGCGAGAAAAAGAGATGAACAGGGAAGAATAAAAAACCACAAGATGGCAAGAACACACAGGAAGGACAAAGTTGGCAACAAGCTGTGTAATATACAGAGAAGTATTTAGGAAACAACTGAATAGCAACACTGACAATACTGAGGCCTTGATTGTATACACGGGAAGAAAGCAGTTAAAAATGCAGGGGCAGAAAAGGCCTTGTGATTCTCCACAGCGTATTGTTCCACGCAGATCAGAAAAACTCATCCTGTGAATCTCTGACAGAGCCCATGGCTGGTGATGAGCTCAGTGGCTTTTCCAACAGGCACTGGAGTGTGACAGTTCCCTTGGGCAGGGGAGCATTCTGACCCTGCTATGCACAACTCCTTTCTTTCTGTATCAGTAAGTTCCTTGCCCTTGCAGCCTTAAAATCCACACACCAAGCAACAGGCTGACAAAGGAGACAGGTTTTAAAAAGCAAGCTCACGTTAACAACACATTCAGAAGAGAAATTAGGTAGAGCAAAGCTCTGGGAAGTAATTTTATGGGAAGACAATTTTTCTGGGGAAGTGGGGAATGTGAAAAAAGAGGTTGGAGTGCAAAAAGCGAGAGAAGCATCAAAGACTATTAATCAGCCTAAAGAAAGAACAGGGCATTGACATATGCACGTGTACAGGAGGTAGAAAACTGCAGGGGAACCAGCAGGGACTTGAGGGTTCCCGGATGGAAACAGAAAGCATAGAAATAGTATGTGAGAAAATGGGATAGTTAATTACACATGTCTAGGCTAGGCCAAACTCAACACCACTGTCCTTAACAGAACCCTCCCCCTCACACACACAGAAAGAAATTCCCAGGTATCCCTTCTCTTTCAAACCAGCACTTTCCTACTCAAATCAAATGTTGAGGGACCATTTTGAATGTAGCTCGCATTAAGTTGTATCCAGCTAAAAATGCCAGATGGATGTTCCAATACCCACACACAGCAATGTGCAGGCAGCTGTCATGAATTCAGTTACCAGCCAATACAGAACACTAAGGCTGTGTTCTGTGGGAAAACACAAAGTTACGAATTTCAGACTCCCTGATGTTTCATCAGCACAAAAGCTGAAATAAGTGTGGGGCAACCCCCACCACCAATAGTGCTAATCAGAACTACTGCAGCAGCCTTATTTTAGCTGTTTTAAAAAGCCTCCTGGCACCATGATGTGCTGGGAAGCCTTAGCCAGGATCTCATTCCTGATACAACTGGAGCAGAGCAGGCTTGGGTGATCTTTGGTGAGACAGGGATTCCTTCAGCCACTTGTCTGCCTTCTGACAGGGGAGGGAGTGCAGGAGCTGAGCCAACAGGTGCGAAGCAGCTTCAGAAGCCTATGCAGGACAATCACTGTTCTTGGTACAAGCACAGAGCTTGGGCTGTAACCACACACACAAGTCCCAGCGATGCAGAAGAGGCATCTCCCCTCACCAGATGCCTGGTTCTGCATGGAAGCTGCACCATCATCTTCTTAAAAGGAAGCAGCATCTTCCAACAAGAGATTGCAAAGCCAACAGCAGATAGCGCTTAGGCTCCCCTTCTCTACAGCAGCTCCTAAAGGGAAAGGAGGCAAGACAAGGCAAACCAAACACTCTTGAAGAACAGATCCAGCTCAGAGGACACCCCCAGACACCCTATTAACACTTACCCAACTCCTGAAGGATGGACTTGGACTTAACTAGAAAGCTTGGTCCAGAACTAGAAAGCTCAGTGAAAGAGAAGTGATTCTTTTTCAAGTTGAAGGATGGTAAGTTTAGACCAGGTATTGGGCAGAAATTCTTCCCTGTGACGGTTGTGAGGCCCTGGAACAGACTGCCAGAGAAGCTGTGGCTGCCCCATCCCTCGAGGTGTCCAAAGCCAGGCTGGATGGGGCTTGGAGCAACCTGGGATAGTGAAAGACGTCCCTGCCCATGGCAGGGAGTGGAATGAGATGAGCTTTAAGGTCCTTCCAACACAAATCATTCTCTGATTTGGTGATCCTTACATGGAAGACTGGACAAAACATGTCCTTCATATTATCAGAACCTTACCAGCACTTCTTATACTCACAGAACTGAAAACAGAGGACTAAAGTTGTGATAAGCCCCCACTGAGCTTATGTTCTGCCTAAAGCATTTTTTGAGCGTTAGCTTTTCAACGGTAATCTTATTCACAAAGGAATTAGCTGATGTCAGTGGGTGCTGGGTGACAGCAAAGTTGCTTGGGCTAGCAGAAACTAAAAAGAAAAGCTTTCATTCAAAGTGAGTTAGTTCTCTAATTTAACACATGCTTACAGAAGACAGAGCTGAGAAGACCAAGCCTTCTGACAAGTTATAGAAGTGTTGTCCATTGGAATTTGGTCAGGGATGAGTGTGAGGAGAAAGATCAGGCCCAAGTGCCTCTTCATCACCATTACCAAGCAACAGCTTGCAAAGAGGGCAAACCCAAGCTTAGCATTTAATGTTTGATCATATCTGCAGCAAAACCGTGGCTTGATGGGCACAATCTTCTTGTTTCAGCAATTCCAGTGCATTAACTGGCACTGAGGACGTATTTTAGCCTTGGGAAATAAGGCAGCAATAGGTCAAACTGGCCACTGAAAGCCAAACTAATACTGGGAATATCTACCCACAAGCACCACCATCTTTCTCTGAATTTCACTACACTTCAACTTTGGTTCCAAGGGCTTGTCCCAGAGCACCCCAGGATAACAACACATCAATTTTAAAAGGATACTACAGATAGAAAAACCTGGCTGGACACACCAGGACTGAAATCTGGCTCAGACCAGGAGATGCTCTGCTCAAGATGCAGAATGAGCACCAAATTAAGCTCCCAAGACAACTACTAACTCCTGCAAACTCAGCCTCTCTAAGATGCCTGCAGCAGAGTGGTAGGATGCAACAGGTAAGGGCATACCAACCTCTCCTTAGGGCTTCTGGCTTTTCCTCTTGAGAAATTTAATGCTGATTAACAAACAAGTGGCCATCGGCCTGTCTCAAACCTGAGCCAGCCTACTACTTGCTAAAATTATCTCATAGCAGTAGCCCAGTGCTAGGAAAAAAGCCTCATTTGTCCAGAAAGTACCACTCAAAGAGAATACATGAGAGAACAAAAGCTGCTCCACATTACAGACAGACAGGAACGAAAACCTCAGCAACATTCCTTCACAGTCTGAGCAGCCTGTAACTGCTGGAACACCAACAGAGGAGAAGAGAGAGCAAAATTTAACAGCATCTTTTGTTCAAAATCTCTGCTCTTTTGGGATGTTTCCACTTAATGTGGTACCAAAATAGCACGCTGCTTCACACTTGAAAAAATCCAAGTGCTGCACCTCTACCATTTTGCTCAGGAAAAAGTAGTCAGACAGGTGTACTCCCTTGCCCCTGTGCATATTCAGAGTCATTTCTCAGTCACATGTGAGGCTGTTCTCTTCACCACAACCAGCTTCTCTGCAGGGAATTCTTAACCAAGAGCATCTCCTTAGAAATGGAAATCTGTTCATTGAGAGCCCTAGGAGTGCTAGATACTTTACCCACACACTCCGTTTGGGCTTCAGCAAACTTCCTGAGTTCCCCTCAGCTGCTCAAGGAGGGGATTCTCCTTGACCTCTGCCATTGTGAATGTGCCACATTGTGGCATAATTCCTTTATCCCAAAACTGACTGCTTTTCAAATGAATCCCATCTCAACTTCACTTTTTACAGGACTTTGAAGCACAGCCAAGAGAATAAAGACCCAACCACCAAAGGCAGCCTCAGCAGTGAGAGCAAACTAAGTGCTACTACGCTATCATGACAGGGAAACCTGACTCTCCTCCCTCCCATGCCGACCAAGACTTTTCTTTCTTGCCCCATATCTCTGTGTTCCAAGCACAGTCCTTGCTGACAATCACTTTTTCAACTTTTGCCTTAACATTCAGCATAGGTCAACACAGACCCAGCAGCTACAACAGTGTTTTCACCCTGAAACAGAGAGAGGGAGAGAGAACAGGACTTGACAACAAAATTTGACTTGAACTCAGCCACTTCTAGAATCTTGCTGAGACCATTGTCCCTTTCTGACACATTTTTGAGCACAAGAGAAATGAACTTTTTCACTGTGAATTCAGGCTTTGCGACAGCAGACTTACTTTAGTTACTTCTTTTTAAACCTTTTGGAAGTAATCCACAGAGTTGGTGAGCTACCAGCCAAAAGTCACTTCAGGGAGTAAACAGAAGTTTTATTAGAATTGGTTAGGAGTGAAATAAAATTTTATATATATATA